>JAVXUP010002975.1:0-94465 GCA_033070095.1 Escallonia herrerae | reverse complement strand
TAAACAACCATTCAAAAGAACTCTCGCTCTTGTCCCTTAACAAGGCGAACCCGAACAGGATGGAATGATAATGATGATCGACCCCCGTGAAAGGAGAGAACGGCATCAAGTACTTGTTGGTACGGTACGTGGTGTCGAAAGTCATGATATTCCCAAAATGCTTATAAGTTAGCCTCGAACAACCGTTGACCCAAAAAATTGTGCTAACTTGATGCTCGTCGTCAAGTTTATAATCGAAGGTAAACTACGGGTCCTCCATCTGCATCCGTTTCAATAGGCTCGTTGTGGCTTGAGCATCATTGAGGTCATACGCGGCTCGTCTATGGGTTCGGACAGCGTTACGTACGTCTGTCGTGTTAAAGTTTAAATTTTGAATTCCCCCAGCATGTTCAGCAAGAACATTAACAATCTCCGTAGGTCCAATCCGTACATTGCTCATTGTGTGAATTAGGGTCCTCGCGACCTTACCTGTCACGACCCGAACCCACGGGCAGGCCCGCGAGCTTGGCACGTGACCGGCCGCAGACCCAATGGACTCCAACCAAGGGCTCTGCCAGGCCTTACTCGCTAAAACTAACATATGCCGCAGCAGAAAAATTAAAACTTCTACAACTTAAATTACATTTTCATACTTGAATACAACATTTATGCTAACACTCATCATAACACTGATTCGTTAACAACCAAACTAACCAACACTCTAAATCTTTATCGACTCAACCAATACAGTCTCCGAAGCTCAGTGCCAAATTGTTCCGTCCTATGCTCGTCACCATCAC
The DNA here is from genome assembly GCA_033070095.1 of Escallonia herrerae. NCBI lineage: Eukaryota > Viridiplantae > Streptophyta > Magnoliopsida > Escalloniales > Escalloniaceae > Escallonia > Escallonia herrerae. Next base: position 93,686 of record JAVXUP010002975.1, on the reverse strand, counting down.
CTTACTTTCAAACCTGAAATGATAAGTAAGGGATGAGCTTCCACGTGCTCAGTAAGTAACCAATGATTCAACTAGGTGGACCATAGCATGCAGAAAATAACTCACTTTATATTATAGCCACATTAAGAAATCTAAAACCATAAAGTTGGTAATCATTGGGTAAAACAAATAGAGTACATGAAACCAAAATTTGAAATATAAAATCATTAGCATAAGACTCATGACAACCGGTTCATTCCCAACATTAGCTCAAACGATATGCTGCGGTCAGCGTACAGGCCCCACTGACTAGGGCCCGAAATCCTCCTCCATCCGGGATAAAATTTTGTGGACGCATGGGCGAACCACGAGTAACAGTACTGTGCATCAACGTACAAGCCCCGTTGACCAGGGCCCGAAATCCAACTTTCCCCCGTGGATATAGGGCACAGCAATCGAGTAAACCAAAAACCCCCTTTAGGTTCATCGTGAACAAAATCACTCATCAATTGATTCTCAACCATCCTCACATCCTTTCAATAATCATAAGATGTTCAATATTCACATTAACGTCAATACAAAACATTTCAAATCCGAGTTCCATTTCAGTTTTTAGGCAAAACATCATTTACATGCTGGTCCGGTTTTTCTTTGACGAGAATAAAACACTAAAACCTTTTTGGTAATTTAAGCCAGAGCAGTTAAACGTACTTTAAACGGTCAATAGTAATAAGCAACACATTTTTTTACAGTAGATAAACATATACGTTGCATATAAAATACTAGTTGAATCAAAGGGTCACTTACCTGACGCTACACATTCCCCACATCGAAATCTCCGGAGTGACAATCTCGCTGCTACATCTTGCTAAAAGAACGGTTAGGGCCATTCTTTTTTTTATTTCCATGTTCCCAGCTTTATTATGACATGAAGGCATCATTGATGATTCCTGTTGGTTATTTCCTCAAACAACTCCGACGCCGCATCTGACCGCCCGCCACATAACCCTTCCAAAATCGTGCCCAGTTCACCATGCCATTCTCGGCATTTCATCACCGCTGTCGAGCCTCTCTCAACTAACTTGATGTCACTAACCCATCGAGCATGCCCTATTGCTACAATATACACAACCGCACTCCTCATGCAATAGTGTCCAACATGCACCCCTGTTACACCTTATCGTTCACAACCACGCCTACACAACCATGCCCTACAAACACCCCCTGTTACACACTATTGCCCAGCATCAACCACGCAGCATGCACCTTGTATGCACAATAGACACAGCACCGTCATTAAACCACAACCGAAACCAAACCAATATCGCAACTACACTACCAAACCCTGTTTCATAGTCAGTATCATCAAACCCAATATACCGGCTGCTAGATCCCATAACCAACCAACCACTACATGTGCCATCGTTATACAACCCACAACTAGTCCACCACCATCATCACTACAATTCTACACCCAAAATCAACTCCACGTTGCACTCCACATTATGCACACAAACATATTGTACCCTGTTAGACACACTATGTATGCACACATTGTACATAGTTCACATTCATGCACATACAAACATGTATACACACTCACACTACACATACCCATCCAACTCGCACCATCATGCACACACGGTATCCCCATACACATCCCCTTACACACCATCGTCCAACAACAACCACCCCTGGATACTTGCCCAAACTCAGACATTGTACACCCACCTCACTATACGAACCCGTCTACCCACAAACACTCAACACATGCAGAACCTGTATATGCAGACATACACAACCGCACTCTTCACCAAGTATACACCCACACCACAATGCCCCATATACACAGCCTATTAGACACAAGTTTCCCGACAACAACCACACCTACGTACTTGACAAACACACAGACGCTGTGCACCCTCAGCTGTACATACAAACCACCACCCATCGCCAACTGCCGCCAAATGGCCACCATTTCATGTCCATCAAAATCATAACAACACCACCACCAAACCCATTATGAGATCGAATCACGGTACATTTGGCAAATCTGAGGGTGCCATGGAAACAGGTGGTTCTTTGCAGGTGCAGAAGTGCTCCGCGGCAGTTCTAACGAAGGTGGCAGAGAATTGTTGTGGCAAAGAAGGGGTGGTGATAGCCTGTGGCCTTGGGCGATTGGTCACTGGCCGGATTCGTGAAGGCCACAACGGCCGTTAGCATTGGATTTCGCCGCGGCAGCAATAGCACGGTGGCATGGTGGTCGCGGAGGTGTTCTGTGGTGGTGGTGGCAGTGGCGCGACGGTCACAGAGGCGTTGGACGATGGCACTCGGGGAAGGGGCAGCTGGAGTTCCTCATCGGTGATGGGGCTGTCGTGATCTATAAGAGGCATTGGCCAGCGATCGGGCTGCCGACCGGAGTTACTCACCGGAGACTGAATAAGTGGCCAGCGACAGTGATCGCACGGTGAGGTGGTGGTGGCAGCGACGCGATGACTCCGACGGCGTAGCGTTGGTCCAGATCTGTGGCGTTGAGGGGTGCGTTTGGTGGAAATGTTGGCCGGAGTTGCTCACCGGTGAAGGGGCTGCTGTGATCCGAAAAAAGCATTGGGCGGCGGTGGGACTGCCGGTGACATCGATCCCGTCACGGCTTGGCGGTGGCGATAGCGCCATGGCTATGGCACGGTGGTTGCGGTGGTGCTCGGTGAAGGGGGGCTGAAGTTGCTCGCCGGCGGCTAGTGTTGTCAAAGGGCCGGGCTTGGGCCGGCCCAGCCCAAGCCCATCGGGCCTGCTGTGGGGCCGGGCCAGTGGGGCTGCCAACCGGGCCGGGCCGGGCCGGGCCTGCCGAAGGCAAACCTAGGCCCAGTCCAGGCCCTGGCCCTAGGCCCAATAGCTAGGGCCGGGCTTGGGCCGGGCCCGGGCCTTTTTTTTTTTTCTTCTTGTTATTCAATTTTAAATTTCATCTCTAGGCAATATTCACAATTTAACGAACCTAATCTTTATCCTTTTATTTCATTATAAGTAATATACATATATATGTATGTATGTATATACATATTTATTTGTTAGCCATTATATTTTTTATTATATGTTAAACATTTTCATACTCTTCTTGGTGAGCTTTATTAATAAAATCTTAACACATAACAATTTATATAGAAAAATAATAAATGTATTCATAGGCCCTCCTCCTTTTATCCGGGCTTGGGACCGGCTGCTTGTAAACAAACAGGCGAAGTTACCTATTTTTTTATATATACGAAAAAATATATATCTTGCTTGTAAAAATTTATTTTATATATATGAAAAAAAAGTATATTTTGTGAAAAAATTTATTCTTAAAATTCTAACAATCAAAATAATAATGCATGTCTATCCAAAATATCAGCAATCAAAGATCAAGAAATCTGCAACGTCAACCAAAAGGATCAAAAGAGGAAAATAAAAACAAATTACCTAATCATCCAGAAGTACTTCAATATCCGAGTCACTGCTCTTCCTATCATCAATCGGTTTATCTTGCTCGCGGTATTTCGCATCAAGATAATCCTTCCAACATACACATAGCTCGAGCGACTCGGGGTTAAGACGACTCCTCCTGTCATCCAAAACCCTCCCGCTGGCTGAAAATGCCGACTCTGAAGCAACCGTGGAGGCTTGCACTGGCAGTACATCCCGTGCAATTTGGGATAAAGTTTTATACATGTTTTGATTTTGTTTCCAAAAATTTAACAAATTAAAATTAACCTGTTCTTGCCTTGATAAATCAGAATAATGATCAGTATTTGCATATACACCAATCTCATTAAAAGAGGAAAAAGTATACGAACCTGCCGAATTAGAAGTACCTTCACCTGGTAGTTGTCTTGCTACTAGATGTTCAAAGCCCTAAGGTATGGCGCATAATACCTCTCAACAGTGGATGATGATGTAGCTCGCCCGCGCACGTCAGCAGAATTACGATAGACGTTGAACAAGTCCTCAAACCTCTTGCTCACTTTTGCTGTGAATGCGGTTGTCTCCTCTGCTGTGTAGCACATTAATTTCGATATCTCTTGTATCGAGGCGTTCACGCCATGCAACTTTAACCTAGGATCTAAACAAGTAGCCACAGTAAAAATAGCAGGCAGTTTACTCCAATATTTATTAAATTTTTTATCCATCACTTTTACTATTTCCTTAAAGGGTCCTATATATCTCCATTTTGTTAACATTGTAGCCATCTTCAGAATTTCTATTACAGCGAGAGGAGAGGTGGGATAGTACGTACCAGACAATAAATTGGTAGACGTGTAGAATACCTCCAAAAATTCAGCTAGGTATGTGGCCATCTGCCATTCCTCTTGAGTTGGCAAGCCGGCTGGGAACTGGGTTAGTAGAAAATGCGTATAGACTTCTCGGTATGCCAGAATGTGTAAAAGCATGTGGTATGTAGAGTTCCACCTGTGGACCACATCTGTAACTGCTCTCCTGCGAGGCATATTATATTGAACACACAACGTTTTAAATTGTTGTGTTCTCGGACTCGAGCTATTAACATACGCTGTCATACCCCTCATTTTGAGAAGAATATCTCCTGCAGCAGCTAAACCATCTTGAACAATTAAATTAATAATGTGACAAACACAGCGAACATGAAATAATTCACCATTAAGTACAGGTTGAAGCGTCTCCTTTAAAGCTGCAACAGCAACTTTATTATTAGAAGCATTATCAAAACTAACACTCATAATCTTATCCTTAATTTTAAATGTGGTGCATGCTTTTAATATAAGAATAGCAATGTTCATTCCATCATGCGGATAAGGGAAGTGCTCGAAAGCGATGATTCTCTTGTGCATAACCCAATCTACATCAATCCAATGAGCGGTCACACAAGAATAACTAACAAAAGTATAAGGAGATTGCCAAATATCAGAAGTAAGACTAACTTTACCTTCAAATTTATCGAAATAATCGATAAGGCGTGCTTTAGCAGCATTGTACTGTCGGAGTGCATCGGATCTAGTTGTGTTTCTATGAACCTTTTTGTACAAAGGTTGAACGTATGTGTTCATATATCTAGAGTGCTTAGGATTATCGGCAAAAGAAAAGGCTTGTTCATCATGAATAACAAATTCAGCGAGACCGTCTCTTTGCTCTCGCTGATTATAAACAAATAACTTACCGTCAAAAGATAACTGCGTTTGGGTAGGTTCGACGTGGCCTTGTCGAGGTGCACACAGAGGGTAATGCCTGTTAAGATGTCCATTACCACTACCAGACGAAAATAATTTAGCGCAGTACTTACATCGAGCTTTTCGGATGCCGTCCACCATAACTACATCGAAATGATTCCAACACTCGGCTTTCTTTTTTTCCCCTTTTGGACTTCTGGCTCATTACCGGAGGCATTGCTCGGCCCTTCTTCATCATGACCAGGCATAGGGTTGAGATTATGCCACGGAGTAGTAGCTTCGCCAACCGAGCTGCGTCCTTGACTATAATGCGGGGGGTCTTCATCAGGCGTGTATTCAAAATCTGGAATGTTTTGATTGAACTCCCAATTGGCTTGGGTATCTATCATACAGCCTGTACTCATTCGTCCAGGAACGAATGGTTGTGTTGGTGCTTGGATTGGTGTTTGTGATGGCCGTGGCGCTGGCGCTTGTGCTGGTGGTGGTGCTTGCGATGATGATGATGTTTTTCGTGATGACGATGCACGCCTCATTTTCTTCAATAATCCAGCCATATTTCGAGCTAAACTTTGTAAGAGTAACTAAATACACAAGTATAAGAGTAGTAATAAGAAATAACAATTAAAAGAATGAACGAGTAACAAATATTAGAGAGTTAGTAATTAAAAAGAATTTAGCAAGACTAGTAATTAATAAACAAGAGTACTAATTAGTAAATACTAGTAGTAATTAGCAAGAGTAGTAATTGGAGAGGAAAATAGTAGCAAAGCTTGTAGAAATATAGAATGTTTAGGTAAGAGAGAGTAAGAAGATTGGTGTGAAAAATTAGAGAGAAATGGTGTGAATTTATAGATTTTAGAAACTTCACAAAAGACCAAAATACCCCTACAAACTATCCGTTTATAGTTGTTGGGGAGGGTAAGAGTGTAAAGGAGTTGAAAAATATAGGTTAGACTAAAATACCCCCCAAACTAGCCGTTATATTGCTGTTGGGGGGGTAAAAGTGGAATTTTGGAAAAGGGGTGGAAGAAAGGGGGGGAAAAACAAAAAAATTCAAACATGTGGGGCCAGCAGACCGGGCCAGATCCGGGCCACAGACCGGGCCAGATCCGGGCCGCAGACCGAGCCGCAAACCGGGCCAGACCCGGGCCGACTTCGGGCCGGGCCGGGCTTTTTCGGAGCAAATGAAGGCCTGGTCCAGGCCCAGGCCCCAAGCCCGCTGTGCTGGGGCCGCTACTGTTCATGCACGGGGCCGGGCCAGCCCGGGCCAGAACCGGGCCGGGTCGGGCCAGCCCGCGGGCCGCCCGGCCCGTTTGACAACTCTACCGGCGGCTGCGTGTGTGGCCAGAAGCAGCGCCGGCAGTGCAGACCTACTTGGGCCGGTGCCTCTCTTTCTGTATTCTTCTCTTCATTTTCTCTCCGGTTCCTTTCTCTCCCGTTTTTCTTTTCTTTTCTTTTTTTTTGCATTATCAATTATCAATTTTGTTTCCCTTTTTGCTTTATGCTCTTTAATATGTATCAATATTTAACGCGAGACCAAAACTTATTATCACAGCGACCTCATCAGTTATAAATTTTCTAAAGCAACCCACTTACTTCCACAAATTTATCTATTGTTCAAAACATTATTATTCATAACTTATGTCATTATTAAAATATTTTGCTAAATGCAACAAATAATATTTCTCACAACAATTGATACTAAAGATCCAATAGTATCCCTTCAACAATAGCCCCCAAAAATTTTCAATTCACATAACTCATAACGACCATGGCTAAAGATTCAATTAATACCGCTCGCAAGATCTTAACCGAAGGTCTAAATTTGTCTTACTTACAACAATCGTCGCTAAGTAATAATAACCTCGTAAACCTAGATTCGGGGCATCACATTACCCATCTTCTTGTGTTGATGCATCTGACTAACCTTAGAAGGGGTTACTAACGGGTGATTGTGTGCCAGTTCCAGGCTGGTAATAAGTCAATGATCTTGCTCGGGTTTGTAACTTACAAACATCTTGACCTGGCAATTTGTGCGCTCAAAGCAATCCCGTCTTCTACGCGAATATCCTATTTCGTCATCACTGTCATCGTTGCCTACGCGTGTCTCATTTTGCACTGGGTTCCTCCACCGTGGCAGGACGTATTTATCGGGGATTGTCCTGATATTCTTCTGTGTGAAAAACCGCAGAATGTGTCTACACAGGATGCCATGGAACTCAAACTTCTTGCAAACACATGTCACCGAGTCCGTCAATGTGTCGTGGGTCACCGTATAAATTCTGCGCAGCTTCTCAGGGACGAGGTCATTCACGAGCGAATAAACCTTGTACTCACGCGACGACTTTTCTGCCACCTTGTATATACTGTATCGGCCCGATTTTTGCAGCTCTACTTGGTATAGCAGGAAGATCTCCTTCGTATAGACTTTGGCACCGTTCAGCTCCAGCGGGGTCTCAAGCAACCTTCTCCTTTGCTTGTACGTGGTTGCAAAGTCTGCAGCCCTTTCTTTCACGAACAACGACGCAACCGCTTTTTGTGCGGATGTGACGAAACTCTTCAAATTGGTAGCTGTACCCACATAACTATCGAACGTGGCATTCATAGATTCACTCCTGCCCGTCGTTTTCATGCCCGCAGAAAAATGACTTCTCGTGTAAACGCCAATCCATTGCTCTTTGAGCCCGTACAAGTGCTGGAGCCACTCGTTGTCTTGCAATGAGTAATCCCGAACAAGCTTTTCCCACCTCTCCTCGAATTCCTCAATCGTTAATGACTTGAGGACGCATTTGTCAAAATCCTGTTTAAAGTCTGGATACTTTGCGTACATGTGATGCAGACGTTCCGGGTATTTGTTGCTTATGTGCCAAGTGCACAAGTTGTGTCGAGTATCTGGGAAGACGGTAGCAATAGCCTTCTTCATTGCCAAATCTTGATCGGTGATGATAACAGTCGGTGCTTTGAAGTTCATTGCTTCCAGCCACACCCTAAACAACCATTCAAAAGAACTCTCGCTCTCGTCCCTTAACAAGGCGAACCCGAACAGGATGGAGTGATAATGATGATTGACGCCCGTGAAAGGAGCGAACGGCATCGAGTACTTGTTGGTACGGTATGTGGTGTCGAAAGTCACGACATCCCCAAAATGCTTATAAGCTAGCCTCGAACGACCGTCGACCCAAAAAATTGTGCTAACTCGATGCTCGTCGTCAAGTTTATAGTCGAAGGTAAACTGCGGGTCCTCCATCTGCATCCGTTTCAATAGGCTCATTGTCGCTTGCGCATCATTGAGGTCATACGCGGCTCGTCTATGGGTTCGGACCGCGTTACGAACGTCTGTCGTGTTAAAGTTTAAATTTTGAATTCCCCCAGCCTGTTCAGCAAGAACATTAATCATGTCGGTAGGTCCTAGCCGCGCATCGCTCATTGTGTGAATTAGGCTCCTCGCGACCTTACCCATCTTCTTGTGTTGATGCATCTGACTCACCTTAGAAGGGGTTACTAACGGGTGATTGTGTGCCAGTTCCAGGCTGGTAATAAGCCAATGATCTTGTTTGGCTTTATAGCTTACGAACATCTTGACCTGGCAATTCGTGCGCGCAAAGCAATCCCGTCTTCTCCGCGCATACCCTATTTCGTCATCATCACTGTCATCGTTGCCTACGCGTGTCTCATTTTGCACTGGGTTTCTGCCCCTATGACACTCGTATAAGCGAGAGCATATCCTTTTCGATACGCTGCTTGTTCTTGTAGTTTTTATTCTAATGCCAAAACCAACCCTCAATGAATACGCTCGAAAACATTCTCCAGCTTCTTCCAATGTTTGAAAGGTTCGTCCTAGATACGGATCACTAGCATCTACGGGGGTGCTGGAGCTCGACACGAAATCAGACATTGTGAAACAAGACCTATGTAGAAATAGAATACGCTTATTATCTCAAAATTATCTTGACGAATAGACCGATTTAGGATACCATATACATAATCTCAAAAGTGTCTCCCATTTTGCTAATTATATATTTACTGAACATAACAAATTAAAATTACTAAGATAAACGGTAGCAAGATCACAAACTTACCTTGCTTGAGTGATGCTTGAACCAAGTGTTACTCGAAGCTTGAAGGGTGCTGAAAATGGAAGCAAGTGAATCTGAAGCCCGCAAAAATTTTGCTGAAAGAGCCGAGAATTAGGGAGACTTTCTAGGCGACTGACGGGACAGTTCTCGGGGCTCTGACAGGAGACTTTATAGGCGACCGACGGGACAAGTCCTGACATGTGTCAGCCTAGAGGGCATCCGCTACACTGTCTCGCGGACGCCTTTTTCCTGACACATGTCAGGAACCGAAAGTCGTCCGCGAGACAGTCTCGCGGACATAGGAGGAGGGCAAAAAGGTAAAAATCCTGTCCGCGAGACTGTATGGCGGACGGGGGACAGTTTTGGAAAAAGGCGCGATCTGGACCGTCCATCTTTCAGGATGGACGGTCAGATCGCGCTAGCAAAATACCCCATTTTGCTAGCGCTATCAACGGATCAGCTCCCATATATATATATATATATATATATATATATATATATATATATATATATATATATATATATATATATATATATATATATATATATATATATATATATATATATATATATATCAAACTCTTATGGTCCGTATAGATTTCACATAGTTCATCGTATAACTAATGATGTCAAATCCTCAATGCAAAAATCACAGCTGCTAGTTCTAAGTCATGGGTAGAATAATTCAGCTCATGTTGTTTAGGTTATCTGGATGCATAAGCAATTACCTTACCCTGTTGCATAAGCACACAACCGAGTCCTTGTAGTGATGCATTGCTATAGATGACAAACCCTCTAGATGGCAGTGTTAAGATTGGTGCCAAAAACAAACGCTTCTTCAAATCTTGAAAGCTCTTTTCACATTCATATGTCCACAAAAATTTAGCATATTTTCTTGTCAACTGGGTCAAAGGAATAGAAATACGAGAAAAACTTTCAACAAACCTCTTATAATAACCTGTCAATCCCAAGAAGCTTTTAATCTCTGTCACAGAGGTCAGTCTCTCCGAATTCACAATTGCTTCAATCTTAGTAGGATCCACGGATGTCCCATCCTTAGTCACCACATGACCCAAGAAAGAAACCTGTTCTAACCAAAACTCACACTTATTGAACTTTGACATAAAGTTCGTGCTCCCTCAAAATCTACAAAACTATATTCAAATGTTTCTCATGCTCTTCCTCACTCTTGGAATAAACTAAGATATCGTCTATAAAGACAATCACAAACTGATCCAGGTACTTTTAAACACCCTGTTCATAAGGTCCATAAATGCAGCCGGAATATTCGACAGACCAAAAGGCATGATTAAAAATTCGTAATCGTCATACCGTATCCTAAAAGCAGTCTTTGGTACATCCTCTTTCTTCACCTTAAGCTGATGGTAACTCAATCGAAAATTGATTTTTGAAAAGTGCTGTGCACCTTGAAGTTGATCAAATAGGTTGTCGATTCTAGGCAGTGGATACTTATTTCGGACTGTCAGACGATTTGGCTCACTATAATCGATACATAAACGCATGCTCCCATCCTTCTTCTTAACAAACAGTACTAGAGCACCCGATGTTGACACACTAGGACGAATCATACGTTTGCCTAAGAGTTCTTATAATTGCTCCTTTAGTTCTTTAAGTTCAGTAGTAGCCAACCTATAGGGTGCCTTGGAGATAGGTGCTGCACCGGGAATCAAATCAACAGTAAACTCAATCTCCCTATCTAGCGAAAGACCTGACAAGTCTTCTAGAAACACATCTGAAAACTCATGAACCACATGGACATCTTCAAGCCTGACTCCAATTATACGAGTGTCATGAATATGAGCCAAAAAACCTCTACAACCCTTCCTAAGAAGACATTTGGCGCATAGGGTACTGACCCTAGCCCCTTGAATCTTGAATTCGAACTAATTCAGAATCAAAAAGAGACCTTCTTTGCTAAAGTAGTCTATCCTGGCATGATTGTAAGACAACCAATCCATACCCAAAAATCATCTTGCTTCTTATTTTATTTCAAATTACGAGGTGGCTTGGTGAAGTTTCTAGCTATGTGTTCCACTGCTCTGCAATAACATGCTCCCATCTCCTTATAGCAGGGCGAGTTCCCATGACATTTTCCATAAGTAGTGCAATTTCTAATACCGCCTTGAGTCTGCTGCCTTGCCTCGATCCACCTAACAATCTTCTCTTGACATATGATGATGGTTTCCTTCCACTTATAAAGCTCTCTTCATTAGGATCCCTCTTCTTCCTCTTGTTTTCCCAGATAAGCAGTTGTTCATCATGAATGCGCTTCAGACATTGTGCCCCATCGACCACTTGTGCATAGGTATGGTTATCTAGAATGGACTTCTATCGCCTTATCTCAAAGTGCAGTCCTTCTCAAAACTTGCGTGCTCGATGACTCTCATCTTGAACTACATGCGAGGCAAATCCTGACAGTCGCGTAAATTGCTCCTCATACTCCGTGATCGTCTCATTTAGATGTTGAGAGATCCTCATAAAGTCACTTTCCATAGCTTTTTTACATTTGGGGGAATTTAATTTATGAAGATGCGGTCTTGAAATGCTTGCCATGTGAGATCTCCATTCTATTCTACTGTCATCATCCTTGAGGTCATATTCTACCATTGGTCAGCCTCGCCTGTTAACTGAAAAATTGCTAACTTCACGTTTTGTTTGTCTGAGCACCCTATCACCTCAAATACCTTATCCAATTCTTTAACCCATGTCTTTGCAACCACAAGATCCGCAACATTATCGAACTTTATTGGCCACAAACTAGTGAACTGTTTCAAGATCACAGCGTTAGCCACAACCTGTGTAGCGTTGAGTTCTTCATCCCTTCTTCCACCCCGGCCTCCTCTGCCACCACGAATCCCACCACAGTTACTCATCTTGATTAGCACCATAAACATAATTAAGTCTAACGCTTACACACTTAATCAAGTACTAATCCTAACAAGCGCAGAAGCTTTAAGCTAACATATCTCAACTGGTTCTAAGAGTCTATAGAATCTCAAACCTAAACTCTAATACCAAACTGTAACGCCCCCGACCTTGGGAGCCATTACCAACAATACTCCAAGTGAAATATGATATGCATTCTAATAATTACTCAATTACACAAAGGTATAAATAGAGCATCTAATCCATTATCAACAAAGTATCTCCAAAAAGTAAAGGCACAAAACAACCTTGCATCTTACAACCACTAATCACAAATGAATGATCCATCCTCAAATTCTATTACAAAAGTCTAATGTCAAATCAAATTACCCACATCCGGATAAAATTCTCAAAAAGGAATACATTGTTTTAGACAAGCTAACAAAATAGAAGCTATAATTTCTCGAACTGGCCAAGCTCCTAAACATGCTTACCACATGTGGTAAGCGACAAAGCAACAAATAGTGGATGAGCTCAAATAGCCCAGTAAGGAAAATCAACCGGAAGCAAATACGTTAACTCGTATTTCGAAACAAATCTGTAACATTGACGAACAAACACTAGCAGATGACATTAACGTCAAATAAGTGAATCAAATATACGAAATAATCATTAGTGGCCATAGGCCCAAATTGAACACAAAACCCGAAGGTTCGAAATGCATACCGATAGAGTAATAGCCGTCATTGTGAAGACTATCCGAAAGTCACTTAAAGCAACTACAAAAGCCACTAAGATGGCTACAAAAGTTACCAAGTAACTACAAAAGTCACCAGAGTGACTACAAAAGTCTTATAGACTCCTTTTTCATCAAAAGGTTGTTCATTCTAATGATCATTTGCAAATTATAAATTTTGAATTCAAATAGCAATGAAGGCAAATACGAAGCAAATTGAACGATTCTCTAAAATTGTATAACAACTAGTAAAGTGATACTAATTAATGAATCCTTATCACAGCATGAAATATGAAATCCCTTACCTTAATCAAGCCGTTTGGTACGAAATCCTTAAAGTGTTGCCTTAGTATCTCAAGAGTCTCTCAAGCCTCTCTTTAAGAAGAGAAGCAAGGGAACTAAAAAAGAAGAATTGGAGGGAAAAGAAGCTATTTATAGGAAGAATCCTAAGTTGGCATTTTAAACTAGCACTCCCTAAACTTTATGTAACTTATTCAAAATGTACCCAAAACTTTTCAATATTTTACGAAAAAGAAATCTAACACCTTCATTTGAAGGAAAACTTTTCATTTGACTGAATCCTCCAGTCGCAAAATCTGCCTTTCTCAAACTTGATTTTCATTTGACTGAAAAGTCTTTCCATTCGACCAAAAACCTTCTATTTGACCGAAAACTTCCCATTCGACCGAAAACTTCACATTCGACCGAAAACCTTCCATTGGACCAAAAACTTTCTATTCGACTGAATCCTTCAGTCGCTAAATTGCCTTATTCAAACTTGATTTTCATTCAAAGCAAACACTTTTTATTTGAATGAATCTTTCAATGGCTCTAAGGTTTTTCTGCCTAAATAAGATTGATTCAAATGAATCGGGATTCATTTGACCGAATCCTTCAGAGATGCTTTAACGACCATTTTTATCTAATAATTTATCTCTTAATTTATTTTTAAACAAATATGATCCTTATTAGCATAAAAAGGGCCCTTACAAAGGCTATAGATAATAAAATTGCTTTCTCTTTGAAGAGTATATGGCTATCGATAGTGAAAATACTTTCAACTTAATTTGAAGAATGCAAGCCTATAGATAGCGACTTGTGTATCGATAGAGAATATTATCTTGCAAAATCAATAGGTGGCTTATGGAACTTGTTCATTCTAAAATAAATGTACTAATATGGTTTCCTTGGTCGTATAGTATGGAGGGATCTTCGGGACCCGGGGTTAAAGGCCATTTTTTGCGACTGAAATTATGCAAAAATATCAAGTTTTGAAGTGTTTATCAAATATTGGCAAATTACCAACACTAGCACATACATAATACATCATCCACACACACACACACATACAGACACAGTACATAATCAAACTCATGCGCAATACTCACAAACTTCAGATTATACACAAATAAAGAATTGGTTTATGAACTTCGTGATTGATTGGACGATTTAAGAACTTCTTGGAAAGATTATGCACAGATCTACTTGCCAACACCGCTAGGAAGATAGGGAAGAAGAAAGAAGGGAGAAGGCTTTCGAAATTAGGGGTTTGTTGTATTTATATAAGCCTTTTGCTATATTATGTAGTGGACGGTGTATATAATGGATAAGGACAATTTGTCACTCCGTCCGCCACGCTGTCTAGTGAACAGACATGGGGACAAGATGTGACATGTTATTAGCCAAAAGTCGTCTACTACACAGCGTGGCGGATGACTTTTTGACTGACCATTGTGAGGGTCAAAAAGTCATTCACTAGACTGTGTAGCAAACCGGTAAGCGGGGCCATTTTGGTCAAAAGGATCGTCCGCTGCACCATGTGGCAAACGACTAGTTTTTTCTAAAAAAAAAGATCTGGGCCAGGATGGATGGCCAGATCACACGGGCAACTTAACCCAAGTTGCCTGTGCAGTCAACGGATCAGCTCACACACACACACACACACACACACATATATATATATATATATATATATAATTCAGCTGTCCATTCTTTTTCTTCTTCATATGTAAACCCTTGTGTGTGTGTGTGTGTAGAGAGAGAGAGAGAGAGATAGAAGTACTGGAGTACCTTGCTGGCGATTGCGTGATTTTTTGGATAAAAACTACTACCTTTTCTAATGTTAATTCACTGTTTTAATGTTCGTACAGGTCTGAAATTTCTTGTATGGACTGCCATGTTGTGGTGGGTGTTTTGGTGAGTGGCAGTAAGGGTTTGTATTTTTGTTATGGTAAGGGATCGATTTAACTGTTAGTATCTCATTCATTACTGATTGATGTGTTCTTGTACTTTTTGAGAACCTTGTTATGTCTGCCACAACTTTTCAGTTTTAAGTTTCTTCATATTGAAAAATTATCTTAAAGTTGATGCATGTGGAAGTCAAGAAATTTTCTATTTTCGGCAGGCAAGTATTGTTATAGAATCTTCATTACTTATTGGATCTTAGTGATTCTTATATTTCTTGGAACCTAGAAAAATTGATTTCAACTTTGTAGTTTTGAGTTTTTTGAGATTCTTTAAAATTTGGCTTCAAAATAATCATTAAACAAAAATGGTCTGCGCATAAATGTGTTGTTTCTGTCAGCCACTTCAATTTGCCATGAAATATTCATTATTCACTATTCACTGGTTTTAAGCCATTAGTATCTTTCTGAAAACCTGAAAAAGTCCATTTCAACTATGTTGTTTTGAGTTTTCAGATTTTATTCATAATTTGACTTCAAAATGGTCAATGTACAAAACTAGTTTTTGTTGAAAACTGTTGTTTATAGAATTAAAGAACAGTCCGTTTCGATTTGCTCTAGATTAATCATTTCTCATGTTTTTACAAGAACTTGTACGTTCTGAAATCCTTAGGGAGCCCTCTATAACTGTTCAGTTTTGAGTTTGATCGAAATCTTTTTATTTCTTGGTTGAAATTGTCCTTGAATAACGCTACGCTGGTCAATGCTAAAAGATAGTAATTTCCAGGCTATCCAAACTTTTTCTTTAATAAGCAGTTTTTGCTCTGACTTCGGCTTAGTGCAAAAAACAACCTTCTTATTTTTGCGTGATATATGTCACAGATTCTTGGATTTCTCTAGGTACACGAAGGGCACTAAATGATTTTATTTAGAAAAAGAGATTTTGATTTAATTCATATAGCAAATTAGCCTCTTTTTGGCCAAAATTTTACAGTAACCTTTTTTTGTCAAGTCACTTTAAATTTTAAATATCGTAACATTTCAATATCGACTACTATTTTCAATAGAATTGACCTTTTAGCATTCAATTTCGGTACTAGATGGGGGGTTTTCGAGCAAAAATCCTGTGAAGGACTCTTTTAGTCCAGAAAACTCATTTAGTCACTTAAAAAGATATTTTGAGTTGTTTTTTGGGTGTGTGATGGTACATTAGTCGCTAGGGATATTATAGTAATTTACATAAATCCAGGAGGTGTTGTGGTAATTTTCCTTACTTGGGGTTGAATTTAGTGGACATGCACGAATAAGCATTGAGAATTAAGATCTTGCGATTTATCATTTTAAGTTTTCAATAGAAGAGAGTTAGGACCGACACCCCAACAAGTGCTAGAACCGGTTAGTGTTTCAAGTAACTACTACTGCCATGTCCCAGCTTAGACCCTACTTTTAATGTTAAGTATATTATATACATGATTCGTACCAGTTAGACGTTTTAAAGCCTTTTAGAAATGCTACTGATTTCTTTTAAATTGTGATGAGAAAACAAAATGAGTTGCCATGGAACATTTTACGACGAGTTGTTTTGAAGAATGAGATGAAATGTTTTTTATGGTTGCTGCCAAATCTAATGGAGCAAAGTTAGATGTCCGGTCCTTGTTAACGGCACCAAATGTTGTCGTGCAGTACTGTTGCTAGTTGTTGCCCCTGAGTCTACAATATTGATTATCTTGATGTGAAATTTTGGGTTCAAGTCAGCGAGACCAAACGCTAATCATAGCATACCTTGTAAAGAATTATTTGATCAAACGATTTCTTGATGATTTACTGCTATTGTTTTTATCTCTCGAAAATAGTTTGCCTGTAACTGATACGTTCTCATAAAGTATATGCGCAGCATCTCTTATAAATTGACTTACCAATTCTTAAGTTTAAAACCCATGGCATGTAGTAAAAATCTAAAACCATTTTGGGATATGGCAAGTGTGCTTACTAGGCCCTAGCTCACTCTTTCATATCTTCAGGCGATTATCTAGTTGGAGCCGACACTCATGAGAGTAACGAGAATGTGGTTGCGGGAGACGACTATTAGAGACTTGAAGTCCCCTTAGAACATCTAATGATCTTTGTTGACATTGTAGCACTTATCTTATGTTTTGGGAATTATTCATAGCATAGATCTCCATAGAATTTCAGCTTTGCTTGTTAGTTGAATAATTAGGGGACGTTACTAGAGACACATTTTGACAAATCTATAAATCCTTATTAATGGTTTAGGCCTAGTGAATTGGTTATAGATTATGTGTACAAGTTACAATAAGGCCTGGCAGAGTCCTAGGTGAAAGTCTAATGGGCTTACAGCCACTCACATATCAAAGTAATGGGCTCACCCGTGGGTTCAGGTCATGACAGTCTTTTGATGAAAGTCTAATGGGCCTACAGCCGCTCACAAGTCAAAGTAATGGACTTACCCGTGGGTTCAGGTCGTGATAGTCTTTTGACAGTGTAATGTAATTGTCATAACTAAATAAAACCTATTTTTTTTTATTGGCATATAGATATTTAATAAGTCATGGGCATCACATGACCTATTCTAGGTATTGTATATGCGTGTAAAATTGTTTTACTATCTGTCATTCTCCAAATTCCAAAAGTGAAAGGGAAAAAAAACATACCTTCCAACATGCCAAATTAACAAACAAGCTAAGGTAAAAATAGAAACAGTACAGACAATGACCGATTTTCATAAATCTGGCAATTCCTCTCTCAATTGAACAACTTTTTGACTGCTTTCTTGTTACAAACAAAAGCTTAGGGAGTCTTTTTATTTTACTTCGAGAGGTGAGGGGTAGCATTGACATAGAACCCGATTGGCTGGTTTTAGCGCCTTCTTGCAGCAGTTTCCCGTCGACAGTTGAAAAAGACAGCAGCAACAGGGAGGCCAAGTTCATTTTCTTCTGCAAATTTTCTAGTGCTGAATCTATCCCTTGAACGAGGTGTAGTCACTGTCTGCCTTCCTTTCTGCTTGAAAAGCATAAACACAAATCTGTGTATCCCTATATTTGGCCTCGGTATCTCATAGCTCACTACATCATTTCCTACAGCGTATTAGTTACAACAATAGGTCAATATACAAGTAATTGTAAGCACGCACACAAACCACACACAAACATGCACACACACAACACCCTATGTGTGGATTAGAGACATACCAAACGAGCAATCTGTTGTGCCGGGGATGTCTGTGACTATCCTGTGAGATGGACAGTACAAGTTGAAACTTCCATGAGTGTGAGTTTTAAATTCGACTATGATCACGTTAGGTTCCTAGTAAATCTTACTTTCTCCAGAACGCCTATTATCAGTTCTACTTAGTTTTACTGTCGCTGTCTTAAAGAAAATAATAAAATCATCCACCAACCTCTATAGTTTTTCTCTCAGCAAAAGCGGTTCCCTATTTGCTTCATTTCCATAAAAATCGAGGATCTATCAGATCCAACTAACAAAATTAAACTGCTAATGTCATACTTTCCAAATTTTACTTCAAATTTGGACTTGTAAAAGATCTTTCGCATTCTAATTCATGCATGTTTGAAGCGATGGATGCAAGTTTTTGAATATCTGATAGATTGTGTCGACATTAAGGATATCAGTATAGGGAGAAGTAATCTGTGCTCTAGAAAATATGTATCAGAAGAGTTAATATCATAACTAAAAATGTGATTTGAGCGGTATACAAATATAACAAATGAAATAACTTGGGCTTTTTTTAGGGAAGTTATTATCTCAGTTCAAATATGAACTAATTAGTCCAAATCGAACTATTCCTTTAAGAGAGATGGAGGTCATTTTTTAATCATAATAATATTAATTTACTTATCTTATGACCGGAAAAATCATCCTTGATGACCAAAAAGTACAAGTCACATGTAGACATCATGTTTGTGTAGCTAGGAAAAGGATAAGTGCTTACGGTGTTGCTGATCGGTGGATTGTGGTATCCGTAAATTGCATAATCATTGATCTACGAGGACTGTTAGTCATAAGACTTGGTGATTGCATTTACTGCTAACCTATCAAACTATTCTCTCCGTCCCTAAAATATTGATCACTTTTACTTTGTATACATATTAAAGATTTTTGTTATGAATTTTTGTTAAGTATTGTGTATATTTTTTATTTTACCCTTTAGAGAGATGGGAGAAAAGAGTGGGCCATGAAAGAGAAAATTGGGTGGTAGAGTGTTAAATGTAGAAAGAAAAATAGAATAAAAAAGTGTAAAGTGGTGGGTCGGGAGAGAGAAAATGAGTTGGTAGAGAATTAAATGTGGAGAGAGAAATAAAATAAAAAAGTATAAAAATGGTAAATGTGTAAACATATTGTCAGAATCTTTCTTAATTTGAAAGTGATCGATGACCCAAAAAGAAAAGATGATCAATTATTAAGGGACAGAGGGGGTACTATATGCGATGTGATCACAGCTCTTATCCTACTGGAAAAACTTTCCTACGTACGAAAAATAGAGAACATTTTGTCATTTTAATACATTATAAAAACTTTTTGGAATCGTCTACTTTTATTACTTAATACATTTGTCCTTTTTTTCTTTTTTTTTTTTTTGAGGGGGCAGTGCATTATGTCATATAACATCCAATTGCAACACTCTAAATCTTAATGCTACATTACTAAGCTTGGCTTCCTTATATATTTGTCACACACCTCAGTTTATTGGTAAAGTATCGATTGGAAACATATTTTGTAGTGATAAAGTAAAGTATGGACAAACACAAGAACGTGTAAGAAATAGACTTTTTTCTCCTAAATGTTTCGATTTCTTGTGAAAACAGTTTTATAAAATATCTATGCCATATGGAAGGAAGGCTCGGCAAGGGTAGTGTATCTCAGTTGGGGGTACTTGAACCACCACTGTCGTGGAATGTGGCACGATGCCATCGTGTGTAATGAATAACATATTAGCAGCAAAGAGGAAAAAAATTAAGGTTAAGATTGACAATATCTTACCCTCAAAATTTCTTTCCATGGTGTTTCCATTGTCCTAACAAGCAAAACATTTTAAACATTTCATCATTGCGACGGACATGTTTTAGTTGATTTCGGTTTCGTACAAGTTAAAGCTTATTAGTTTTGGTAGATTTAATTGCTTGGGGGAAAGGGTTTAAGCCTTTTCGACACTTGGGTGTCGAAATTTCTGTTCAAAACTGTCTGTTTTACGATGACTAAACTCTCTTTTGAGGTTTCTTGTCTACATGAGTGATGACCATCTGCCCTTTAGTTGTTGCACCATGATCTGAATATTAGAGGGAGGCAAATTAATTCCAATATGGCATCATTCACTAGGATTATTTGCCAGTTAATTGTGCAGCTGTTTTCTCTTCTCTCACTTGGAAATTGTTGAACTATATATAGTATCTACATGAGGGTTTTGTTGAGGACAATACCAGTGCAAGTGCTCTTTGAGGTAAGGATCACTAGGACCAGGAACATCTGGGTCTGTCATGATCTGCAACAAGAAATTGTGGGTTTTACTTACAAGAAACAAAATATAGACATGATTACTAATATCAACGTGAAGTCGAGAAAGAAGAAGAAGAAGAATATTATCACCAGTGTAAAGAAGGATCTCATATCCCCACCATGGACCTCAACCCTAGGTTTAGAGGTCACTGAGGAAGGAAACAGCTCATGACCATTATAGACCTGCTTGTTGGAGTTGTAAGTGACACTCATTTTAACACTTGGAGGGAAGTAATCAACTACATCTCCAACGACTCTCCCAACTACAAGTGGATCGGACATTCTTGCCATTGGTGGATAGAAAAGGAAAGAGACTTGTGAAACTGGGTAAGAGGATGATTCTCTGGTATGATCTTTTGTTGGGTTTTCAACTAGAAATCTGATATTTATAGTACAAAGAAGCA
Organism: Escallonia herrerae; assembly: GCA_033070095.1. Taxonomy (NCBI): domain Eukaryota; kingdom Viridiplantae; phylum Streptophyta; class Magnoliopsida; order Escalloniales; family Escalloniaceae; genus Escallonia; species Escallonia herrerae. The sequence continues at coordinate 72,713 of JAVXUP010002975.1, read as the reverse complement.
GGTTTCAAGCAGCTTTAGAACTTGGGGCAACCAAGAGACAATAAATTTAAACGTATTTTTATTAGTAAATAAAAATATTACATGACATCTAAAAAGAAGAAGAAACTTATGTGTCAAACACCTTTCACAGTGTGCTACGTATCACCCTACCTGTATATTTACCCTTTTTGTTTTCGGAATAAACTTTTTTAAAGCAGGTAACAACAAGTATTCCAACTTTAAGAGAGACCATTGAGTGTTCAGTCCCTAAAGTTAACCTGCCCCTTATAGATTGTGACTTTTAGTAGCAATTATCGTGACACTTAGGCACTGTACTATTCCAAATATAATCTCACAACTGAAAACTAATGTAGCGTCTGACAACATTTTTTTTCCTACTTTTTCTCCAGTTTTGTAAATTGGAGAAAAAACACGTTTAGCTGACAGTTTTTTATTTTTTTTTCAGCTCAATTTTGTATACAAGTTTTTAAAACGGAACTGTTTTTGGAAACTCCATTTTTGAGTTTTGGATTTTCAAATTTGATTTTTATTTTGAGATCCAACCTTCGGATTTCATTAAAAGCAAAAACATAAGTCGCATTTAACAACACTGGGCCAGGTACTACGTTGCCACCATGGCCACCATCGCCTTCCCCCTGTCCCCTAACACCAACCACCCCACCTCAAGACACCACCACCACCATGATAGAGACCAGCATTGCCCCACCACCGTCACCACTCACATCACTGCCCCGCCGCTACCACCGTACCGACTTTTCTATCCCACTATTGCAAATCTGCTCCAACATCGCAGATCTGCTCGATCCAATGCCACTACGCCGCTGCCACCGCACCACCGTCACCACTCACATCACTGCCCCGCCGCTGCCACCGCACTGACTATTCTATCCCACTGTTGCAGATTTGCTCCAACATCGCAGATCTGCTCGACCTAATGCCACTACGGAAGCGATACCTGCCCAACCATTGCAATCGCACCCGAGATCTGCCACTGTCGCAGCCTCATCATCATAGATTTGCTCTACCCACTGTCATTACCGTTGCCCCACCGTCGCCATTGCGCCTCACCGCTACCCAAAATACCAACCAAGGTTTGCTAGATCTGCTAGATTGCTCTCCAAGTTTGCTAGATCTATAATGAATCGCGGTGGATTTGCGCATCGCGGTGGATTTGTCATGGTGACATCGTGGAGTTCGATTTGTCAATGGTTTAGGTGGTGGTGATGTCGGGTGGTTGAGTGGTGGTGTTGGGTGGTTATGGCGGAGTGGTGGACAGTGGTTGGTGGCGAGCGTGACAGAGGGTTGGTGGCAATGGGTGGTGGTTGGTGGTGATCAGTGCGTTAGGATGGGAAGTATGGAGGTTGAAAGAAAGGAAAGGTGAAAAAATAAAAGAAAGAAAAAAAAAAGTGAAACTGAAAATGATACTTTCTATCAAACACTTGTGAATTTTTGTCCAAAATAAAAATCACAATTATATTGTATTTTATTTTTTAGAAAATTAAAATTAAAAACTACAGTTTTGTCAATAGAACTTAATATTTAGCACTTCGTACGTAAGTCTCACAGCCTTTTTTGTAATCTGCACGGATCACTTCAAATCTAAAGAACAATTTAAGTTATTTTTTATTTTCATTTGGGTGGGATTTGGGTTGGGGGGTTGGTGTTGGTGTTTTTAGTGACTCTCTCAATCTCTCTCCGGTTACATTGAGCTTGGTCACTATTGAACTTGGAAGTTGCCCCCGCCCCCACCTCAGTGGGATGTACTTACACCTACATAATGCAGGTAAGTACATCCCACTGTAGGCTACATTGGCTTTGGCTAATATGTACCTAATGATGTAGGTAAGTACCACCCACTGCAGGCTACATTGGCTTTGGCTAATATGTACCTCACAGTAGCTACAGAATATATGCACATTAAGGGATGTCTATGGCAATGTTAAAAGACCAAAAACAGACAGATGCATGTGAAAATCTACGTACAATAGTTTAGGTAACAGAACAGTGTTCAGAAAGAGAGGTCCGAATGTGGGTCCCCTGCCGAAGTATTTCCAATCTTTTGCTAATTTTAAAAATTAATAAGAAAAGAAAAGAGAAATCGCAAAGGTTTTAAGATACTGCCTCGACAATCTGGAAACTGCCCTTTTGTTTTTTATTCAAAGAAAGGGAAAATTCTCCGGATGGGTGTTGGTACTAGGTAGAACCTCCACATTGTATAATGCTGAGCGCTTAAAGGAACTCCACCACAATGCAACAAAAGAAAAGTGAAATTCATACTGGTGGTGAGAGGTCAAATCAGTCAAAAGATTATTCAGTTGGGTGTCATTTCTCTCCTTGAATTGGAAATAGGAAATAGGAAATAGGAAAGGCTGGAATTGCCATATATGGACGCCCAAACGCTCCTTTTCTCACCATCTTTCTGTCCCCTCTCCCCCTTTTCCTAGACCCTAGTCCCCATCTACTTCTCGCTGTGGCAGCTGGTTATCTCATCTGCATGTGTACTTTTCTTTTCCTTTATTACCCAGATGCTACTATTTCGCCCCTCCTTTTTCAGGTTTGACGTGTGATTTGCTGGGATGTGGGGGCCTGAGAAAACTGTCCAGTGCATACTACTTCATGGACAAGGATCTTCTATATTAATCGCTAAAAATTTGCTTTTGTCAGCTCCAGGACCGGAGATTGCCAAATGTCAATTAACCACCTTGCTTTTTAAGGAAGAAAATTTGGTTAGTTCTGTATATTTGATTAGATTTGATTTGATACTTTTTAAACCCAAAGGGTGAATTCAATAAGTGCAGTTAGGGAGACCAAAAAATTGTAAGGAAAAAATTAATGGCTAACATAAAATAATTCGCGTCACTATTGAATACGTTAAGTGCAAAAAAGATTGTTCAATTTGACTACTAATCATATAATTTTACTATTCATAGTGATTTATTTAAGTTGTTGAGGTTAGTCAACAACAATTACTAATTGTATTGGATACAAGTTAACATACTATCATAATTTAGAATAAGAAAAATAATTAACCTTGATCATTGTCTTTCTTTGTAATATGAAGGTAAGAAATTTGGAATTTGAAAAATGAAAAATGAAGATGGAGTAATGGAACGAGAAAGACAAGACCGTGACGGTTGATAGCACAAAAACTCAAAAATACAATAAAATAAAATCTTAATACATTAATTTTACAATAAATAGTATTTTCATAAATATTTTAAATTCGATTATCCATTATTCGAACATTGAAAAGAAATTTTTCAAAATTTCAGGGGGTGCCATGGCCCTTCTTGGTCATGGAGTGGCTCCACCCCTGTTAAACCCTCAAGCTCAGGATAATAGACTAAAGTTAGTTAATCGATGGAATCATACTCTCTATTTTCAAAGCCTGAAAGCTACATAACGGACAAAGCACATTGCCTCATCGGTCCCCTTATCCGCCTCACGCCCTCAACACCATGGCCTATACCTCCACCCACTAGTCCACCTCAAGGCGACCGTTGTCGTCACATAGACGGTAGATCCAATCACAGCAGGATGGTTGAAGTCATGGTGGTGTTTTGCTCAATTCATCGATTTGTCTATTCCTCCGCCATCCTTGATTTATTGTTGTGTATTGCTTGATTAGTGATACTCATGTTTTCTTTCCCTAAATCTCAGTATCTCAGCTAATTTGCTCCACCGCATTCCTTTATCCCTAAAATCACTAAGCAACCCTAGTTTTTTTCCCAAATATAAAGCCATCATCCTTCTATTATGCACCACCGCCTCCACGCAAAGTCGCAAACCTTAATCCTCCACTTTGAAAGTAAGATAAGATCTAGATTTTCAATGTTTATTCTTAAAAATTCTTATTCCTTGAACTGGAACCATTATTTTTTTGTTTCAATTTAGTATTTGACATTTGGGTTTCAAAACTTAAAATTTGCAATTGGGAATTGGGATTGCTAGTGAAATTCTTAATTTCAGATTGAGATTTTAAGTTTTTAGTTTCATGCTGAAAAAAACACTACAAGAAAACAGAGCCTTTAGCGACCGCCGGTCGCAGTCGCTAAATGGTATTTTGCGGTCGCTTATCGAGTTTAGTGACTACAAACGGCAGTCGCTAAAGCGGTTGCTATAGGCCATGTCGCTGAAATTAGTGACCGCGTTGACCAGTGTAGTAACCACCACAGTGGTCGCTTAATCTTTTTTGGCAATTAATTATTTTTATATTAAAGACCGTATTGACCAATTAGTGACTACTGTAGCTGTAACGCCCCAAAATATCGTCAATGAAAACAATCACAAACTGATCCAGATATGGTCTAAACACATGATTCATCAGGTCCATAAAAGCAGCAGGGACATTAGTCAACTCGAACGGCATCACTAAAAACTCATAATGACCATAACGAGTCCTAAATGCAGTCTTTGGCGCATCCTCTGACTTGACTTTTAACTGATAATATCCAGAACGCAAATCTATCTTCAAGAAAAACTTCGCTTTGAAGTTGGTCATACAAATCATCTATGCGCAGCAATGGATATTTACTATGGATGGTGATCTTATTTAACTCACGGTAGTCAATGCAAAGTCTTAACGTACCATCCTTCTTCTTGACACCCCAAAGTGACACACTAGGGTGAATAAACCCCTTATCAAGTAGCTCTTAAAGCTGTTCCTTTAACTCCTTCATCTCTTAAGGCGTCATTCGATACGGAGCCTTAGAAATAGGTGTCACACTAGGAATTAAGTCAATCGTGAATTCAACCTCATGGTTGATGGGTTTTCCCGGCGACTACTCAGGAAACACCTCAAGAAAATCGCGTACTACCGGTACATCTGATATCTCAAGGCCTCCATGACTAGTATCAAGGACGTGTGCAACGTAACCCTCACACCCCTTACGAAGCATACGGCGAGCCGATATAGCTAAAATAATAGACAACCCGCTGGGTTATAAACCCCGAAACTCAAACTCAGACAAATCAGATAAATGAAACAGACTCGCTTCTCAAAGCAGTACTCTGTCTTGGGCTCGAAGCTGTACTCGCTGCAACTGAACCTTGTGGGCCAGATTGCCCCGATACTGAAATAGGACAATCTCTGATACGGTGACCCTTTTTGCCACACCTGAAACACGCTCCAGTATCCCAATGGCAACTCTAACCGCCATGTCGCTTGTTGCATCTATGAAAAATAGGATTAGAACCTATTGATGGAGGCCTCTGAATAAAGTTCTGGCTAAAGCCCCTACTCAAGTTACCCCGAGCTTGACCCAATCTCTAACGTTGGTCCCTCTGACCAATAGTAGTCAAGGAAGATGCCTGTTTTCACTTCCCATCATTTTGGGCAGCGTGTGACTGAGATAGTTCTGAGCGATCTCTCTTACCTGCCTTGGATTCTTTCCTCTCTCTAAAATCCCTTGCTTCAGATTCAATAGTCTTTGCAATGTCCACGCACTGAACATAAGTCTCAATTAGGACTGGAACAATTCGTTGTCTAATGCTAGACTTAAGACCCCAAGTGAACATCTGCACTCTATCCTTTTCATTAGCCACCAACTGCTTACCATAACGAGATAGTCACGTAAACTTTACCTCATACTCGGCGACACTCGTTATCCTCCTGCCTCAGATTAAGAAAAACACGATACACCTGTTCTCTTACACTCCTAGGGAAGTAGTGATGGAAGAACAAAACCTTAAACTAATCCCATGTCATGGCCCTGCGTTGTTCTACCGTCTTACTATCCTCAATCATTTTCCACCAATGCTCTGCCTCCCCATCTAGCTTATACAATGTAAGTTCTATCTTCTCTTCGTCTGTACAACCCATGAGCCTAAACACATTTTCAAGTCGAGAATCCATTTCTCCGCCACAAACGGATCGTCGATTTTTTCAGAAGGTTCTACATTTTTCTTATCAAACTACTCTAACAAGCTACGAGTCTGAGTCTGCCCGTGATTCGGATTCTGAGGTGGATTAGGTTAATTCTGCTAATTTAACTAAGCTTGCTGATTAGCCAATAATTAAGTCAACTGAGCTTGCTGGTTTGCCAAGAGGGTCAGAAGATCTGGCGGGTTCTCGTTCTCAGTGACGTTCGGTTACTCCACATTCCGATTATGAGTTTGCCTATTATTATGACTGCTTGCCATTACTACAAAAGAAATAGATACTAACTGAAATATTACACTTAAATCAGCCCATCCTACCCATCTCATAACTTATCTGATCCTAAGCATGAGTCTACAGAATCTCATACCTAAGCTCTGATACCAGCTGTAATGCCCTGAATTATTTTTGGAGCGTTAATGCCTAATAAACAGAAATCAGAGAAAACCTTAAGATTTATCAGAAGTCTTCCAAAAAGGTAAATCAGAGCATGCACTAATAAATCCCAAAATACATCAGTATCTGACATAGTGGCCCAAAGCTTTTTATACAATCCAAATTCTCCAACACGGAGTTTCCAAAATAAAACCTAAGTAATAACAATCTATCTCAATCATTACAGTCAAAATATCAGCACTAACTCTAAAACAGAGGCAGCTAACTTTTGATCACTCAGCTTGCCCTTCCAATCCAAAATCCCATATATTGTTCACTTGAAAGAAAAAACAATAAGGGAATGAGCCAAATGTCCAGCAAGGTCGCTTAAAGGACCAATCAAAAGAATGCAAAGATATCTGAGAGAATAATTTTGAAGGCACAAAAGTTTCAATGGAACGGACATCAAACTAAATTTCAAATTTCAAATGTCAAACTATATCTTAGTACATAGACATACATTAGAGAGCCATTCAGAAAGTGGGTCACATACACCATTACTGACATATGAGGCCGGTTCAGAAAGTAAGATCGCGATCTCTAGCTCAATCCGGCTGAGCTAGCCCACATTTCAATCCACGTGGGTAAGTCAGAAAAAGTCACATACACTGTGACATGGCTCATAGAGTCACCAAAACAAAGATTCCAACATAAACATTACCAAATAATGGACTTGTTAAACAATAAGCGGAGTTTATGAAATAATGACAATCATTAATCACTGAACGAACAATATTAACATGGCTAATGTTAAGGTCAAACAATTCCAATGAAAATTGAATTCCACAAGTCATAGTATTGAGAAACATATTACCCATAATGAAGCTCAAAACAAAAGGGGAAGAAGAATAACTTAATCAGTTCGAAGGAATTTAGATTTAAAAAAGAACTAAGGACTTACATGAACGATCGGTTCATCGCTGATTTGAATTTCAAAAATAAATCCTTACCTTAGTCAAGCTTTTGAGAAAATAAATCATTAAGCTCCACCTTAGAACTCACGAACTTCCCAAGCCTTCTTCTCTCTCCGTCTCTTTCTTGCAAAGGAAAAAGAAATAGAGAACCAAAAAGGCTAGAGACGAAATAAGATAACTATTTATATGGGACAAAATTTTTAAGTTTTCATTCGACCGAAAAATAGCTTTCATTCGACCAAAACATGTTTTCATTTGAATTAAAAATTTTAATTTAAATGAAAACTTTTAAATTCGAATGAAAGTTTTTTTTTATTCGATCGAAAACTGTTTTCATTCAAATGAAAACTTCAATAACTCGCTCTTCACGATTTTAAATACTTTTCGTTCAAAGCAAAAATCTTTTCATTCGAAGCAAACCCATTTTCATTCAAAACAAACCCATTTTCATTCAATCGAATCTTTTAGTCACTCCAAAACATCACTACCTTTCCCATTTTGATTAGAATAAAACCACTATTCATTCGACAAAAATTTTAGAAATGTTAACAACCATTTTCTCAATATTAATAAAAAGACAGCAAACTTATTTACTTAAAATAAAAATTTTGCACAAGGAAAAAGAAAATTTCCAAGGTATTACAGTAGCAGTCGCTAAATTTTTATTAGCATTTAATTTTGTGGTCGTTGATTTTTTTTGTATTTTATTCTTTTTATAACGAATTTTGCATCTAATTTGGTAAAATCAATAATCATGATCATTACACTGTCAAGCTGAACTCTTTGGTACAAACAAGCTATTATTGCAATGGCAATCCAACCTTTATACACAACAAAGCACATACAATTAAATAGAAGTCTCACAAGTTTATTCAATCAAAAGAATGATGGCTCACACTCTAACTAATAATAGGAACTAAAAATACAATGTACTACATAAACTTGTTTTATTTACTGTAACATCTACACTGCTTTCTTCGTTGACTTGGTGGATGACCTCATGAAGTTATTTCGCTCTGCACGATCCTCCTAACCATCGTCATCACCAATTACCAAGGGATTCTTTCCTATGCAATCAACACCCTTTCTCATTCCAGAAGTCTAGACGGAGAAGATGGACGAAGCCGAAAGTCTTGGCATTCTCGCACCTCATGAGCCCATTTTCGTCTCACCCCATGCGTCCTCTTACATAAAAATTCATCAACATCAGGCACAAGTCCGCGCTACATGAAACAAAAGAATTTAATTAACAAACTTATTGAAACAACTAATGTGTGTGTATATATATATATATATATATATATATATATATATATATATATATATATAGTAACTTCTAGCAATATTCATACATAAAGAGAAGTACTTCCAGGGAAAACAAAATGCAACAGATACAACTTGTTGACTTATTAATTTTGATGATTCCAGTCTTGTTATTTCTAACATTAATCTGACAACATTTTAAAGATAAATATTTCAGGCTTTATCTTAATCATACAAAGACAAGACCTTGACATGGACAAAGCCTTAACTTGGACTTGGACTTGGGATTTAAAGACTTGGACTACGTTGAAGATGCAAGGATCTGAAGTCTATTTTTCCTTGTTAGCATTTTTAATCCCTTCTTAAAAGATCTGACAGAAATTTTAGTAAAGAACCAAAACCGTCTCTTTCAGTCGAAGGCAAATTATTTTTAGTCGACTCAAACTTGAAATCTTTTCTTTTAGTCAAAGCTGTGACTTTCAGTCGAAGCCAAGACTTTTAGTCGAAGCTAAGACTTTCAGTTGAAGCCAAGACTTTCAGTCGAGCAAAGTTTTTTTTAGTCGAAGGATAAACCTTCAGTCGAAGCCAAGACTTACAGTCGAAGCTATGACTTTCAGTCGAAGCTGTGACTTTCAGTCGAAGCAAAGACTTTCAGTCGAAGGCAAACTATTTTTAGTCGACTCAAACTTGAAATCTTTTCTTTCAGTTGAAGCTGTGACTTTCAGTCGAAGCAAAGATTTTCAGTCGAAGGCAAAAACTTTCAGTCGAAGCCAAGACTTTCAGTCGAAGCCAAGACTTTTAGTCGAAGCCAAATGTTTTAGTTGAAGCAAAATGTTTTAGTCGAATCCTTCCTGTTTGGCTTTCCCTTCTTAACGGCTCTCTATCTCTTATTTGTATAAATAGGGGATCTGTGAAAGCATTTATAACTTTTTAGCGAACTTTTTTCCTCTTCAATAACTCTCTCATCTCAATCTCTTATTCTCATCTATTCTTTATTGAGTGAGTTTACTTTTGAAAAAGTTCTTTGTAAGCTTCTTGGTTTGGTTCTTGAAAGAATATAGATCTTCCCACCTAAGAAGGCTTAGTCTTAAATTTTCATTGTAACATCTGCTCAAGAAGGAGCATGTTTATTGTATTCAAAGTGTAAATCTCTTTTCATTTGTAATCAATTGGAAACCTTGGAAGGGTTTCGAAAATTGTACTGCGATTGTGCTAGCACCCGAAGCTAGCTGGTTTAGTGAAAGGCTCGAGTAGGTCTCCCTTGTGTGGAGTGCTCGAGGACTGGACGTAGGCTGGTGGGGCCGAACCAGTATAAATCTCTGTGTTAAATCTGTTATCATTATATCTGTCATTACATTGTAATCTCATTTTTAAATTTATACTCAAAGTTGTAAATCACATATTCGCCCCCCTCTAGGTGTATTTAGGGACCTACAAGTGGTATCAGAGCCGTGTGCTCTGGTATTTGTCTGTGACTTAATCGTCAAGAGCTAAAGATCGCGTTATGGAAGAAGGATCAGCAACCACCAAGCCACCCTTGTTGAAGAATGACAACTATAGCTACTGGAAAAACCGCATGAGGAATTTTCTGAGACAAGATAATACACACGTATGGTATGTTGTTGAAAATGGTCTTATAATTCCTATGAAGGATGGACCGGATGGAACCAAGATTCTGAAAGGAATTCTTGAAATGGATAGTTATGAGGCGTAGCTTTTCTCTATGGATGATAAAGCTAAAAACATTATCAGCTGTGGCCTTGACATGAACGAGCACAATCGAGTCTCAGCATGTGAGACAGCCAGAGAAATGTGGAGGCTGTTGGAGGTTACTCATGAAGGAACAAATCAAGTAAAAGAGACCAAGATCAACATGTTGGTCAAACAGTATGAGGCCTTCAAGATGAAGGAGCACGAGTCCATAAATGAGATGTACTCCAGATTCACACTCATTATAAATGGACTAAAGCTTTTGGGTAAAGTCTATCCAGAAAAGGAAGTCGTCCAAAAACTTCTCAGATATCTTCCAAAGAGATGGGAGGCAAAACTCACAGCTATTCAAGAGGCAAAAGATTTGAACGTGCTGAAGTTTGAAAAATTGGTGGGTTCTCTAATGACTCATGAAATTATAATGAAAATTCATGACGAAGAAGAAACCACCTCCAAGAAGAACAACTTAGCTCTTAAAGCTGAGACCTCTCATGCACCTACAGAAAGCAGCGATGATTCTGATCCTGAAATGGCTCTCATAACTCGGAAGTTCAAGAAGTTTCTCGCAAGCAAGCGAGATGGGAAGTTTAGAAGAAATCCTACAAATCAATCACATCAGAGAAATAACAAACTTTGTTTTAGATCTTAATTTAAAGAGTTTGTAGTCTTTTAAGGTGATGTGGATGAAATGAGAAAATAGGAAGTGTGAGGGGGTCTTTAGAAATAGTCCAAACTAGGGCAATCATATATTAATAAGACTTTAGAGGATAGCCATCCAAACTTTTGAAGCCACATTATTTTACGTAAATTAGAGAGAAAAGAAGCAAGCTATGGCAAGAAGATTTCAAGGTAAAAATCTCTAGTATTCCTCTTTAATTTTGGCCATGTTATTGGGTGTTCTAGCTAGGTTTTTATGTATGAATTTAGTGGCTATGGGTTTGAGTGTTAGGATATTGTGTGTGTTTCAGAGAGTGAGATGTGGGTGTGTTTGAGAAGAAGGCTACTGTAGAGCAGCGTAAGAGTAGGTTAGTTTTTTTTTTATTTTATCATATCTCCCTTATTTCAAATCCAATTGAGATAATTTTCTCATTATAAAAATCTCATTGTGTCACCTTCAACTTTGTCATTTTGAGTTTTTATAGAATCCCACGTTTGCAAATTTAAGAATGACCTTAAATTCAATTCACTGTAGAAGTCCATAATTTTTAGTTTATGGCAGCCACTTTAATTTGTCATAGAAAATTAATTACTCATGGGAGTTTTGTGAAATTTATATTTCTAGAAACCTTAGAATGTCCTATTCAACTTTATAGTTTTGAGTTTTTTGAGATTCATAGTATTTCTAATCCAAAATAATCATTAAACAAAACTAGTCTGCACAAAGATGTGCTGTTTTGATCAGCCTATTGATGTACTGTAGAGAAGTCATTACTCATTGGATTTTTGTGAACCTTATATTTATGAAAACCTTAGAATGTCTAATTTAACTTTTTAGTTTTGTATTTTCTAAGATTCATTGTGTTTCAGCCCCAAAATGGTCAACCTACAAAACTAGGGTTTGCCAAAAAATGCTGTTTCTAGAATTAGATATCAGTCCATTGCTCAAGACTTTTTAAGCCTTTTTGAGCATATTTGGGTAAAGTACAAAACTAAAACTCCCCTTATTTTTGTAAAATCTTTGATTTAAAAATTTATGGGATTTTTCTGGGCATGGAAATGGACTAAAATGATGTAAATTTGAAAATAAGCTTTTGAATTGTTTGATATAGTAAACAAAATTATTTGTAGTTGAAAATTTTACAGTGGTCTAAATACACTGAGATGCTTGAGCGTATGAAATTTTGTGGCATTTTGGTTTTGGTTGAATATATTTTAGAATAGGAACCTTAGCGCTTAATTGAAGGAGCGGTTTAGGGTTCCGATTGTAGAATTTTCAAAAAGACCATTTTTGTTCGAAAAACCCACCTAGTTGTTTAAAATGATGTTTTAAGTTATATTAGGTGTGTAACGGTACGTTAGGCGTCAGGGGATAATTTGGTAATTTTAATCAAGTCTAGGGGGAGTATTTTGGTAATTTTGCTCAGTTGGGAGAATTTAACACCTAGGCATTCTTGAGCGGCAATAAATGACATCCATGTGGTTTGTTATTTAGATACCGGTATACAAGAGTTAGGGCAACTTGGGAACCATAACCGCTTAGCTATTCAGGTAAGTACCCCTGCCATGTTTCTCCTTATACTCTATTTTGCAAAATACATGTTTTAATCAAATGAAGGTTTTTGAAGTACTTTTACGGCATATGTTTTCGTAATAAATTGTTTGATGAGAATTGAGTTGGAATGTCATGGATTGTTGTGTGAGTAATTGATTTATACTTGGTACATGTTGAATATAAATGATAAATTTGACTGGGTTACAGTGCCCCATATCCACGGGAGATAGTGGATTCCGGGTCCTAATCAACGGGAACCATATGTTGGCGCACAGTACTGTTGCATCGTGATTTGCACTTGCATCCACAATATTGTTTATTCCGGGTGGAGGATGGATTTTGGGTCCTAGTGAGTGGGACCATACGCTGAACGCAATATACCAAATTATGAATAACGGTGACAATTGCTAATGTGTTTTCTTGATGATTATACTCCAGTTTGGGATTCTTTTGGTGCAAGTACATATATGTTTATAGATATTAGAAACATTTTATTTTGGTGACATTGAATTCATGATTTTGGAAAGAAAAACCATGGCATGTTTCAAATCCTCAAAACTATTTTAGGGATATGGCATGTGTACTTACTGGGCCCCAGCTCACCCTTTTATAAATGTTTTCAGGTGATCACTTAAATGAACTCGAATACTATGAGGGTAACGAGGATGGAGCCGTAGGAGATGCTCGTTAGAGAGTTAATTTAAGCCTTTGAGAAAGTGTAGTAATTCTTTGGAGCTTAACTGTAACATCTTGGAATTTTTCGGAACGTTAGACAATCGATCGATCAATCACTAAACAATATTATCCTCATTACTTAACCAAATAATACGAAAACTTTCAGAACAACTAATCATCCCTCAAAGTATTTGGAAACTAATTTAAACCTGAATAATAAACTATCAAAGTCACCCACGCAGGGGTTTTAACAATCAATACGAAGATTAATTCCTTTTCTTTCGCTTGCTCGGCTCTAATCATTATTCGGACAACTTAACGCTGCTTATCGATCAAAGATTTAAAATAACAAAACAATTCGGACAAGTTTTCATATAGAGTCAAACAAAACTTTTTAAGAGTATTTTTAATAAAAGACAGCATTTCGACAAAGATGAACAAAACGAACAATTTTACATTCAAGTCCAATAACATCTTTTTGTGAGATTTTTGCTTTTGATGTAATCACTGCAATACGATATAAACATGGGGACAAGTATTCAACTCGATCCCTTAAATAAGAGTCATTTGAAACATTTCAGGTATAATAAAGCATGAATGGATGATATTCAAAATAGTTCAAGTGCAATAAAATATAAACAGGAAACATTGAACATGAGTAGTACGCTTTAGCAAAGCCACCCCATCAGTGCTCGATACGCTTTACATATGCATATGTACACTGACTAGTCCATCTAGGTACTAGTTAAACCCATCCAACAGACCATCCTTATAACGTCAACAATACAGACCATCCTTATGGCTCCCAAGTTACTAACTCATGTCAACATTGAGAAGCAATAAATAAAATTCAAAATATTTTATAATAATTGAATGGATAAAACAGATGAGAATGAACAAAGAATTTCAAACGATCTATAACTGGCTCAAATTTGAGTTTCATGGACAATTTAAAAAAAATGTTTCTATACAATCATAGAAATCAGCAATCAATGTATTCTGTAAAACTATTATTTTCATTATTTGAAAACAGAATAACGAAATGGGGTTCAAATAGAAATTCCTTACCTCGGTTCAAGCTAAGCGATGCTAATTGACCTCGATCCAAAAGTCATTGAATTAAGCTAAATTGGCAAATTCATTTATTAGAAAATAATCTATACTACTATACTATAAACCCTAATATTAACTATCCAAACAGCGCTCATTTTTAACTCCGAAATCGCTCAACTCAAAACTGTTTCCGCAGCGACCAACCTAGCCGAAAACACTGTACGCTCCCTAACGCATAATGATATCCTAAAACTCATAATAAATTACAAATAAACACTTTTATAGCTTAAAACACTATAAAAAATCAAAATATGAATTTTTTGAAAATTTGAATATTTTTTAACTTAAAAATAATTTTTTAAAATATAATAATAACCCATAAATTGCCAAAATTGCTTCTAGCTGAAAATAAAGTCCCATAATTTTTAACAGCTTTCAAATATGTATAAAAATTATAGAAATTTCTATCAGAAATTAAAAGACATCAAAACTATTTTTAAAACTTTCATTTTGCTAAAACCAATGCTTTTCATGAGTCTAAAGGCTTAAAATAATTTTATAAGTTTGAACTTGCCGAAAATATTAAAAATGCATATGATACAGGAAAATTATAAAATTTCTCCACGGATTCTAATATGGCCTAATGTATCATACTGTAAAGTTTCACTTGCTAACGATAACCGTGCACTAATTTACACACGTGTCGAACTTAACGGTAATTCAAATTAGCTGATACGCACTTCTCCATTGAAGTTCCTGTCTTCTTCTTCTTCTTCTCTCGTCTACACACACACACACACACATAACATAAACCCATACCACACACACGAACACACTGCATCCCCATCTTCTCCCATCCTTCTCATAAACCGATTTCATTTTCCTTCTTCCTGTCTATATATGCAGGTCCATGTTAACTCAATGCAAACACACTTTACATGCACTACCAATATATTTACACATATGCAAGTCCATGTTAACTCAATGCAAACACACTTTACATGCACTACCAATATATATACACACATGCACACACTCATGCACTTATTTTTGCATACACACACGCACCAATGCAAATCGGTATTCTGACATGTGTTGCGATCAGTTTGTGATGTACAGCTTGTCACACCTGGCAAGCCTCTGTTGGATATGTACAGAAGCATCAACAGAGGAAAGGACTCTGCTATACAAAAATGCATAGGCTCATTTTGAAAAGATGAGTAAGAAAAATAGGGAACCTAAGTAAAAAAGAGGAAGATATGGTGTAGAGAGTGGTAGGACATTAGTCCCCTGATTGAATCATCTTTAACACATTGGAATAAGAATATCAAGGATGCCAAAACTCGTTGTTTGGCTGGATTTAGAATGAAACAGGGAGCATGAGCTTCCTTAAACACACATGCATAGACACCTACTAAAAAATAGACCAAGCTTCTCAAATTAAAATTCATATGCAGCCAAGGTTAAATTCTGATAAAGAACCAAAAAAAATGGAGCCCACCTCAAAATGATTTGCTTCAACTTGAAAACAACGAAACCCATCTTCACATGTGAACTAGCAGCAGAAGAAAAATTACCCAGCTACTGTACTGTCCCCTCTTCCCCTTATCCCACACACACAATCACACGCAGCCGGGCACACACTTTCACTCAGCTGCCTCTTAGCAGCACCACTGTACCCACAACTGCTTCTTGGCAACTTCTCACACACACATGAATACATAACACACACCCACATTCAAGCGCACAGAAAAAGCACACACAGTCCACCATTAACCCACAAATTTTCACCCCCCATCTAACACACACACACACACACACACACACACACAGGTTTACACAAACTCACCCCACGCACACAACAACACATACATACACAAAACACCCACTTCTTTCATGGTTGCAGCCTTCTCTTCACACACAAACACATCACCACCATCACCCACAGCTTTTGACGGCAGCCATGGCTGCCTACCCACGAAACCATCACGGCAACCCAACAAACCTCTCTCACCCACGGCCACATGGCTGAAACCCACACATAGTAAACACAGCTATTTCTTTGTGAATTCAGTAGAGTAAAAAAAATATACGCTTACTAATAATTCACGTCCTTCTTGCCGTATACCGTGCTTCGCTCGCTGGAATTCCACCACCGATTTCAGCCTCACATCCCTGGTTTCTCTCTCAACCCCTACACACCCATGCTCACGAGTACATAGTCACAACCACAATGGTTGTGACCTGCCTAACTCTCCGTTACACTCACGACAGCCACCCCTTGATCCCATAATCAATAACGAACATGAGAAAAACTAAGGAAAAAAGCTTACCAAAAAATTTGATAGCCGGAGAAATCCCTAGTTTTCTTCCCTTTCCACTCTCTCGGTATCTCTCTCTGGATCAGTTATCACATGCCGAAGATAAAGAACGGCTGCTCTATAGTATAAGCTAGTTTATCGGTATCTCTCTCTGGATCAGTTATCACATGCCGAAGATAAAGAACGGCTGCTCTATAGTATAAGCTAGTTTATATATAAACCCTAAATGGTAAATCACCAAAAAGAACCCCTACACTCTCATTAGTCGCTAAAATTTTACCTGAACTTTTTATTATTGCGAAATGGTCCAAAAATAAAAATATTTATGATAAACTATATGTTAGGAAAATTATTAATAGATGTTACGCTAACCGGCTTCAATATTTATCGCTAAAAGTTTACCCATAAAATTTCGGTCACACTAATCACTAAACATTTAATTCGCCGTTAAAATATTTAAATAAATCCGAAAAATTACCGGTGTGTTACATTAGATCTGTAACACCCCGAATTTTCGGAGTGTTTTTAGGGTGTTAATATCAAATAACACAGTTAGAAAACCTCCAAATAATTTCAAAAAGTCTCCCTAAATGGTCATTCAGAGCATGTACTAATTAATTCAAAGATACATCAATAAATATCATAGCAGCCTAAAGCATTTACATGATCCAAATTACTTCGGCATGGAGTTCCAAAATAAATTCCAAATCCACATAGGTCCTCGGCTATTGTATGTTATAAAAATAACCAAACTAAAATACTAATACTGGCTCTGATATAAAATTACTAGCTCTAAATCGCACAGCTAGCCCTATAATCCAGTCTCCTTTTTACTGATCACCTGAGAGAAGAAAATAATAAGGAAGTGAGCCAAATGCCTAGTAAGGTTGCTCAACGGACCAACCAAAAGGGATACAAAAAAAAATGTCCGAAGAACAAAATTTCGGAGGTACAAAACTTTAATGGAACAGATACGAGACAAATTTTTAAAGTGTCAAAATATATTTCCGTACAAGACAGAATTTCAAAATGTCAAAAATACGTCATTGTACAGAGACAGACACTAGAGAGCCATTCAGAATAAGGTCACACATGCCATCACTGACACGTGAAATTGGGTTCAGAAAATAAGATCGTGATCTTTAGCTCATCCCACTGAGCTAGCCCACGTTCCAATCCACGTGGATAAGTCAGAAAATAGAAAAGTCACATAAACCGTGACGTGGCTCATAGAATTAGTCACACACAGATTCAATAATTTACCACGATACCAACGAGTTATCTAGACAATGTGATACGGACGTTCTAAGGTTTCTAGAAACATAAATTTTCACAAAAATTCCATGAGTAATTACTTTTCTATGACAAATCGAAGTGGCTGTCATAAAGCAAAAATTCTGAACTTCTACAGTGAATTGAATTTAAGGTCATTTTTCAATTTACAAACGTGGGATTCTAAGAAAACTCAATTGGATTTGAAATAAGGGAGAAATGATAAAAATCCTAACCTACTCTTATGCTGCTCTACAACAGCCTTCTTCTCAAACACACCCACATCTCACTCTCTGAAACACACACAATACCCTAACACTCAAACCCATAGTCACTGAATTCATACATAAAAACCTAGCTAGAACACCCAATAACATGGCTAAGATTAAAGAGGGAGGCTGAGATTTTTATCTTGAAATATTCTTGCCGTAGCTTGCTTCCTCTCTCTCTCTCTCTCTCTCTAATTTACGTAAAATGAGTTGGCTGCAAAAGCTTGGACGACTATCCTCTAAAGGTCTCATTAATATATGGTTGCCATAGTTTAGACTATTTCTATAAAAACCCCTCACACAACTATTTTCTCATTTCATCCACATCACTTTAAAAGACTACAAACTCTTTAGATTAAGATCAAAAACATAGTTTTTGTCGAAAATTTCTAGTATTTCAATCTCCCCATCTCATTAATTTGTAACTTAAGAGTATTATAAATTGTCAGTAAAGGTCACAATCAATACAACTGGCGATAATGGTCTCTAAAGACTCCAATTAATGTATATTACCACAACCGCTGCTAAAAAATTAAATAAAATTCTAGGATTCACCGTAAATCATATTCTAGGTGCGGGGAATAATACACACACACTCACGCTAAAATCATACACTAAAAGAAAAGGAAGAGATTACCTTGAAGAATTTCCTTCCAATTCCCTCTTTTCCTTTTCTCTCTTCCTTTTTCTCTCTCTTCTTCCCTGAGCTCCTCTGTTCTTCTCTATTTTTCTTTCTTCTGTTTCTTCTTTCATTTTTTCTTTTGTAACTTCATCTGAATTTTCTTTTCTTTATAAGATTTTCCATTAATTTAATATTAAATTAGATTAGTCAAAAGTATAAGGTGGCAACTCAATACAAAAACTATTCTGAAAATTTGACACATGACATGCTCTTTTTTGAAATTCAAAATAGCCCCCAAAATCCTCCAAAATTACAAAATGAACCCAAAAGTTTTTAAAATTGCATTTTGACCCCAAAACCATTTTAGCATTTCATACTCTACCAATACCGGAGTATTGCTCAACATTATTGCCCATTTTTTTTTTGAATCACAGATAATTACTTTAGACAGTTCAAAAAGTACCGAATATTACATTCCCCCAACCTTATGTAAATTTCGTCCTCAAAATTTGATCTATGATTTCCTATTACTTGTAATGTCTAGGCACTATGCTTCCGCTGCGTAACTCTGATAACTACCAAGGTAGTAGCTGAACCACATTGAACTTTTGTACCCAAATTCATGTCCCACAAATATCGGAACTTAACTATTTACTTTCAAATTATAACGCAAAGCACAAACCTATCCGGCAATCACTTGCACTCTAACCGTTCTAGAACTTTTTAAACGATAACTTAACTAATACAAAAACTCATTGAGGTGAATTTAAGCCACTCTAAAAATAATGCATTTAAACGAATTAGATCAATCTCTAATCCAATATGGCCCATTGTGTTATACAGATCAGGGAGTAGCACTTTTATATACTCGGGGAACACATCACCGAACTCACAAACATCTGGAATGTCTTCAGTTTTTTGCTCTTTCTTACCGTGATCAAATGCATATTAAACGGTACCCTACACAACCTCTAGAAAGCAACTTACGAGCATGAATAGCTGAAATAATAGGTGTTGAAGAAAACCATATAGCAGATTATACTCTTTGCACAATCCACTTAATAATAACGAGCTTAATTTCAATCTCCAGGTGCACTAAAATATTGGGTGATGGTCACGTGTGACTTGCACTCTACGAACACGAATATGGATAACCAATTGCTATAAGCATTTACACAGCCAAACCAATCACTCAGCCTAGCAACCATGACAGTACTCCTCACTCTCCGGTACCTACCAAGGTCAATAGAGGGACAAATAGAGAATGAGTGCACCTGGCATCAACCAGAGTCTCCGCACGCTAGACATCAACGAGGAATAAAGCCCAAAATAGAATAGAATGTACGGGGGGCAACCCCAGGGAAGGAAACCCCTCTGACAATATCAATAAAACCTCAAAGACAAGAGGCTAAAACATAAAAGGCTTCTATAGGCCCTTAGCAAAACAAGTACACGGGGCATACCCCATGGTAGCTAATAAAAACAACATACCGGGGGATACCCCGGAGGTGTAGCAAAGCTCAACACATAGCAAATACAGTATACCTTCAAATAAGGACAACCACATGCATATCATGGGCCATATATCAACAAAAGAAGGAAAACTAGAAATAAGCATGAATAAAAAGGGCATATCCAGCTGATGAAGGCATAGCATGGATACAGGAATTAGCGCCAATCAAGTAGACAACAAGTAAGTAAGGGAAAAAAAAACCTATTTGGCCAAGAGGCTACAAGGACACTCCCAAGACAAGATTGAAAGAATATGCTGGCTTAGATAACTGCAGATAAGCGAATGACCCATACCTGAAGGATTTATTCCCCTCCATCGATAAAAGGTATGATAACCAGAGGAAGCACCCCGTCAAACCACCACTGGTCCACACTCATCACTTAGGAAAAAACACTCATCCCTCTACTAAGCTACCCAGGGCAGTGGACCTAAAGGACTCCCATGGTCGAGTACCATATCTCACCAATTCAAGAAAATAGAAAATAAGAGGAAGAAAATGAGAAAAGATAAAGACTGAATCCTACCAAGAACATGCCACTTACACAACAATAGGCAAGCCCATTTAGCTGAGTACCATGACATGGAACAAGCCACTTACACAATAATAGACAAGCCCTATGCTGAAGGCTGCTTATATCGAAGGGCTTCTCATGTACTCGCAATGGAGAACTCCCCAGAACTACTAGCTGTCCAGACGGTTCTATCAGGTCTATCTGGGTTAAGATGAAAAGAGGTAGGGGTGCCCTCGTGCAACTCCATAAGCTCAAGTGTATTGGACTCAGGCCAATACCACGTGGAAGATCACATTAGAAATCATAGCTCACCTAGCCAGACCCGAGTTTTAGACTACCATCCCCAACAACATACCGGAGGAAAAGGTGAATCATATCCCTAACCAGGAGAATCTTACCCCAAGACTAGCTATAATCATATCCCGTTTGATTTGCATATATGATGGTTCATCTTTCTAACCAACCATCAGTTTTCTGAAGAACATTTAATTTCCTTCTGACCAACCAGCCAATTTTGATGGAAAAATCACTTTTGTCTAACCAACAGTCTGGTTTTGCCTTAAATTTGGATTTAGGTTTTGACAAATCGGTTGGTTCTCTGGAAAAAATATTTTTGGTCCAAGAGTAACTGATAGGTTAGTCAGTTTCTATGAAATTTTGTTGAGTTTATCTAATTTTAGGTCGAACCCCTTTTTTATAAGTAAATATATATATCAACCAATTAAACAATAGTACAACGTATGCAAAGGGCATACCCCAGGAATACAACAATGAAACACAAATCTCACGAAGCAAAGCAAGTAGACCTAAACTAGGCTGAAACATGCCACATTGGGATCAAACAAAATAAGGTAATACATAACCACTGAAGTTGAAGCATCATAGGTTAGGTCTATACCTAAAAGTAGGGTTCAGTTTGCCGATGCACAATGGTGACCACCATATGGGTAACATCATCAAGTTAAGTGTCACGGCCCAAGAAGCAGGACTCAACAACACATTCCAACATGCTAACCTTCTTGAGAAGGTAATCAGAGTGAGGTAATTGCAATCGAATATAAACAACACAACAGGCCTTTTAAACATATATTACATTCGTCCATCCTTACAAATCCAAGCTTATACACACATACGCACCACACTTTCACACTAGTTATATAACAAATGACACATATCTACATAGCACACCTCAGTCTCTGTTTACAACTGCATAAAGACTTATTATCCTTGATTCTCGGGCACAAAAGGGTACAAAAAATCCTCCTCGCCAACGCCCTCTCCTTCCATTTCTTGATCCTCTCTAGTATCTAAAAAGTAGAGATGGAAAAGGGGTGCATAATCTAAACGAAACTTACCTATCATCAACTCATGCATGGCATATGATATATTGTAGAAAACGAGCAAGAAATAACTCAAGGAGCCCAGCTCATAAGTCGAATGCTCGTTCACCTACCATCCTTTCTTTGTAAGACCTTAAATTGATCACTCAAAAGCTGAGCCGATCAAATTCAGTTTATGAGTGATAAATTTAGAGCTACATAAGACTTTGCACATATTGGCAGCATACATGGCGCAACGTAATGCCCTTGGGAGGTTAATCTGCTGAGCAAGCTCAACATATATCCCATTTCCATATAACCAGATTTACCGGCCTTCAGCTCCGGCCACTACTTCCGAAGACTCACATGATTTATAGCATGATATAATGCGTAGAGAATGTTAAACACATCAAGTATCAAATCCAACAAGTATTGAATGAGATGTGCATGTTTAAAGATCAACCTAGAATCCACCTAGATTTTTCTAATCCAATTCTAACACTCCATAAGTACATAACACACCATATATACACACCAACCATGATTAAAACCATATTCAAGGTTGCTCATATGTAAAACTCTACCTTTGACAAAAAGAAACTAATTAGGGTGTAAAACTCATCAAGAAATTCATTTTTTTGTCAAAAAGAGAAGAAACTAATATGAAATATGTAACAAAATTCTTCTTTTTTCTTCCTTCTTCAAGCTCTTAAACCTCTTCTATAGTTTTCTCTAAAACTAGACAGCTCCCTTCTCTCTTATCTTCTTGTTTGTACTTCAAAAAATAGAAGATATGAGTCACCAAACTTTAGAGAAATTTGCTGAGCTTTTCTCCATAGAGAAACAAGTGTTTCAAGGGTATTAGACCCCTTCCAAGTCTTACCAATAAGAACATGACAACCCAAATCAATTTCGAGACTTAATAAGCTTCATTAGTACTAGTTAACCTAGTGATGCCAAGGAAAGTGGGTTCATACCTACGTGAAGGTGCCACAAAGGCTATAGTCCGAGTCAGCTTCCAAATGTACAAAGTGAGAGATAGTGAGGGTGGAATAAGGGCAGAGAGCAAGGCTTCCCAGACAGGCTGTGAGGAGTGGCAGTGATGTGGAGACAAGGCTGAGACGAACAGGGCCTACAGTCGACAGTCCAAGTCGAGGTTCAAGTCAGGGTCCAATGTTATGTCCAATTGTTTTTCTCTCTCTAGAATCTAAGAACTCTTAACTTCCAGAGTGAGAAAGTGAATTTGAGCGAATGAGCAAAAAGTCCCCTTAATGAAGTCCAAAGTCCACTATTTTATAGCCAAAGGTATGCCTATGTTATCAAATGCCACATGACTCTTATGGGAGTGACACGTCACCATAGGGTCCAAAAATACATGTTCTCAATTGGACTGTCGGTTCTCAAATTCGCACTGCCTTGCCCCGCACAACATCGCTCTACTTGCCTGGGAAGACTGACCACACATCAACTACATGATCAAAGTAAGCCTGTTACCCCAGCCATCGGTCCAAGCCCTTACTGAATCTCACAAAGTTACGTCAAGAAACGCGTAAAGATCCTGACAGTGGCGAGGGTTGCCCCTATAACCAACTACCAGGGGGACTAGGCGCGATGCCCTCCAAAGACTTGCTCCCATCTCGAAGTGACCTGGGGGTCATCGTCTTGGGGGCACCAATGATCACCAGTAACGTGAGTGGACATGGTCGCAGTTTAATGCCTACTAGTGTCGTGCAAGTCACCCCAGGCAGCAATAGCTTTGTGGTAACGAGCCTATCTCGCTGTGAAGGGTCCTCGTGCAGGAGCACTACGAGCGGAGCCCCTCTGAATGCTACAGACTCTAGAGAGTGGGTCAAAGCATGTTCCACATCCATGGCGGGAGCGCATGGTGTGGTGAATGAGTGTGGTGCCCAGAGGCATGTAACATGATTGTGACGCATGGGCGTAGTGCCTACAGAGCGTGACATGATTGTGGCGCATGGGCTCCATGCGAAAGGCATGAGACATTGATTATGGCGCATGGGCGCAGTGTCTACAGCACGAGACATGATTGTGGCCCATGGGCGTGATGCCAACGGCATGAGACATTGATTGTGGTGCATGGGCCCGATGCCTACAGCACGACACATAATTGTGGCTCATGGCGCATGGGTTCGATGCCAACAACATGAGACATTGATTGTTACACATGGGAGCGGCGACGACTGTCGTAGGAATACCTGGTGCCGGGGCACATGTTATGGAAGTGTCGCACCAGCACGACGATGACCATCGAGGGACAATAATGGGTGCTGGGGTACATGTTATGGAAGTGGCAAACGGGGGTGGCGACAATTGTCGCAGAACGACACCTGGTGCCGGGGGCACATATTATGGAAGTGGCGCACGGGCGAGGCGACGGCCATCGCGAGACAATACCTAGTGCTGAGGGCACATGTTATGGAAGTGGCGCACGAGCGCGGTGACGACCGTCACGTAGACAGCGCACGGGCACGTGTTAAATGTCCCAGAGATAGGGCGTGAGCCAAGTGTTCATGTTATACAATAATGACAAATGCAATATTTGGAAATGAGGAAGTTAGTAGGAGTGATGTTACGTGGCCGTCGGCGAAGGGTCACTCGGGGGTAGTGCGCGACTTTGGGCGACGGGCATCGTGAAGGCAGTGCAAAATTACGGAGGACAGATGACAGACGTAGCGAGTTTAGTGTACGAGAACTGGTAAGCATCGTGAAGATGCAAAACCCTGTGAAAACAAGTGCGCGTGGAAGGGGAGGCCGAAGGCCAAAACTTTGGGGGTAGGTTGAGGCCGACCCCCTTGGAGAGCCCAAGACTGACACTAGGGGTGGCCAAGGCCAAGGCCAAGGCCAAGGCCATCCCTCAAAGGTGAGGCCAAGGCCACCCCTCAAAGGTGAGGCCAAGGCCACTTCCCCTTTTTGGTGATCTTCGGGCACGCCGATGGTTGGTGTTTTGGTGGACAATGAGGAGTTGGGTAGTCGAGGTATGACGAGCGTGTTGCCATGAGTCGCACCCACGTAATGAACAAGTTGCCAAAGTCACACATGAGGCGTACGTAGCAAAGAACACGTGAAAAAGGACATTGCGCGGGGAGTGGCTGACGTAGGGAAGGCCTAAGGCCAAACCTTGGGGGAAGGCCAAGGCCAACCCCTTGGGGGAGGTCGAGGTCGACCCCATGAGGTTGGCCAAGGCCTTGACCCCTTGACCTCGTGTCTCCGGTTACCCTATCGGCCAATTTTTTGGTGAAAAGGTGTTTGGGTGGTCACGTCATGATGAGCGTACTACCGTGAGTCATGCTGACATGAAATAATCGGCGTCCAAGTCCCGCACGAGGCTTGCAGATCGAAAAATGCGCGTGACTTGAGCTTGCGCAACTTGACCGGTTTGATGCGTTGAAAAATTGAACGTTGAATATGTCGACGTGTTCGAGCGAAATGGGATCTCTAGTGGGCCCTTCGTTCCGACCAAGATAGGTTGGGAACACCTAGATTAGTAACTAAAAATTCACAATTAGCTTAATTAAGATTAGGGCAAACTAATCAAGCTTAATCCATATTAAGATAATCATGGTTAATCATGATTAGTTAATTAGTAACTAACTAATCATGATTAACCTTGGCTAATCCATATTAGGATAATCATGATTATGGATAAGTAATCATACCTAAGACAAACTATTCAGGATTAAGACTAAGCTAATCCACCTACTTGAGGTGCTTCTATGCTAGCACAAGCATACAGGATTATGGATAAGTAATCATACCTAAAACAAACTAATCAGGATTAAGACAAAGCTAATCCACCCACTTGAGGTGCTTTTATGCTAACACAAGCATACAACTTCTTCTACATAAATGGTCATGAGTACCACTCATATAGTGCATAAGATCTTTCAACAAGAAGGATATTCAGGCTAGATGCATAATAACAAGCATCAATTGAGATTTACAGTTGGGCTAAACGAAAGTCCTCACATGAAGCCACCTTGAGAGCCTGAAAACCCTGTTATAGAATGACCCCCGCACTAGCAACAACGACAAATCACGCTAAAAACTACAAGGATCTATCTGGAACAAAATAGCCCAACAAACCAATCACTCTGCCTAGCAACCATGCCAGTGCCAGTACTCCTGAATTTGCTGCATCTACCAAGGTCAACAGTGGGGCACATGGAAAAGTGGTGCTCCTGGCATCAACTAGAGTCTCATACGCTAGACATCAATGTGGAAAACAATACAATGTATAAGGGACATACCCCTAGGGAGGGAGACCCCTCTATCAATGTCAGTAAAACCCCAAGGACAAAAGACAAAAGCGTAGAAGGCTCCTATAGGGCATAAAGGGGGGCATATCCTAGGATAATACAGTATACATAGGGCATACTCCGGACATGTAGCAAAACTCAATTTGTAGCAAATACATATATTTGCAAATAAGGACAACCACATGCATATCATGAGCCTTATATCAACAAAAGCAAGGAAAATAGAAGTAAGCACGAATAGAATAACATGAATCAAATCCCCTTAACAAAAGACTGGGGGCCTGCCTACAAAGGATCTCTTGAGAGGAAGTAAAAAGGGCATATCCGGCTGATGGAGACATAGCATGGATATGGGTATGAGCGCCAATCAAGCCGAACAACAAGTGAGTAGGGGAAAAAAACCCACTAGCCAAGAGGCTACTAGGACCTTACCACCAAGACAAAAGTGAGAGAATAGACTGGTTGACCAAGCCAGAGCTAAGGGAAAGAGCCATACCTAAAAGGATCTTGCATCCCAGCCACGACAAAAAGTACGATAACCCAAGGAAGCTGCCCATCAAACTTCCAGTGGTCCATACTCAACACTCAGGAAAGAACACTCATCACTCTACCACGCTATCCACAGCAGTGGCCCTAAATCACTCACATGGCAAAGTGTCATATCGCACTAACCCAAGAAAGAGAGACAAAAGGGTGGAAAATATAACAAAAGATGGAGATTGAACCCCACTCAGAACCAAAAGTCACCAAACTTTTACCAGTGCAGAGTCAATCGAAGATGGAGTCAGGGAGCTACCATTTGCCCTAGAGCCATCAGTTAGTTGGCGATATGGCTATTTTCCTACAAGAGAACAACCTCCATCCGCTAACCTGCACAAGACCTGCAAAATAAGAAACCACATCAGTATATTGATTCAAGAAGGAACGAAAATTATGCTTTCTCCAGATATAGTACACCAGCGCTGGAAAAGCAATCCTGCCGATCGATAATGGGAATCTAGGGCCCTGCTACTCAGAGGAAGCTCTATCAATAGTATCGTGCCAACTTAACATAGGCCAGTTAAAATTGCATTTCTTTTGAATAATAGACCATAATCTATGTGCAAAAGGATAGCTAAAAAATAGATGATCATGAGACTCAAAAGAAATGCAGCAGAAAACACTAGTCATGCTATGAATGGAATGAAAAGCAAATATCCTATCCTAGGTACTTAATCTCTCCCTAATGGCAAGCCATAAGATGTAGTTATGTCCTGAAACATGCCACTTACACAACAGGCAAGCTCAACTGACTACAGGTCGCTAATGCCTTAGGGCGGCCAAGTACTCTTAAGGGAGAACTGTCCAGATCTACCAATAATCTAAACAATTCTATCCGGAACCAGACAAAAGAAGCTGGCAATACTTGCACGAGGCATCATAAGCTCAAGGGTGTTGGAGAGAGGCCAGGCCCACGAGGATCCCAAGATCACATCACAAACCCTAGTTCTTCTACCCAGCCTCGAGTTAGAAACAGTCCTATCATCTAAAGTAGGAATGATAGCGCCGATCGGATACCACAACCAAACTACAAGGAGATGTGACTACCATCCTCGACAATATACTAGGGAAAGTAGTGGATCATATCTCTAACCATAAGAATCCCGTGTCAGGACCAGCTACAATCACTAGGACATGAGACTTCCCAATAGCTCTTTCTAATCAGAGTGTTGGGCTTAACCTATCTTGGCCAAAGGGACTCCTGCCTGAAGGATATGATGGACCAAATGTGACTAGAAATGGGGTCAAAGTTCTACACCTTAATCTGCTTAATGCCCAAGCCTCCCTCTTTTTCAGGTTGGCAAACATCAGCACAAGCCACCTTGGCGCTCTTTGTATAGAGAGCCCTGTACCTTTCCAAAAGAAGATCTGCTCCACATCTCGAACCACTTTTTTGGAAGGATTAACATTGAGGCCCAGTATACCTGGATAGTAAACAACATCGATTTAATTAGCTGAACCCTATTGGCGTACGATAGGTAGTTACATGTCTAAGTGGAGATCAAGGGAACTCGCAGATACCTCATAGGGAGCTCCCCCTCCAGGAAGTGAAGCCAAGTAGAGATCAATGCCTTGGTGTTATGGTCAATGTAACAGCTCAAAAATCCAGAGCTCCATCACCCCGAACCCCCGAAGTGTTAACCTATTAGATCACCACATATCATAATACCTGTCAGAATCTCAAATCTTCCAATATAAAACTTAAATATAAGTTCTTAATTAAATGCACTAATTGTACAGGCCCACGCAGGGGTCATATTTACACAAAATGGGGTAATTGTCTCAAAATCTTTCCCAAACTCTTCCTCACGCGAACTATTGCTGGTGGCTACCTGCAGAACAGAACAAACAAGGGTAAGCTTTTGAGAGTTCAGTAAGGTCGCTCAAGGGTAACCCCTAAAGGAGTTAGAACGATTCAAAGAAAAATTGCTAAAAGATTACAAAACAGTCACAACAATTTGATATGAATAAGGAAAATAGTTTCAACTAAATCCCTTTTGATAAGACATCCAAATAAATTTTTTTCGATAAACAAAAATAAATATCAACCGATGAAACAAAAGTACAACATATGCAAGGGGAGTCTTGCCAAGCAAGAGCTAATAAGAAGACCTAAACTAGGCTGACACATGCCATAATGACATCAAAGGAGAAGAGGTAGTACATAACCAACCACCAAAGCTAAATCAGCAAAGGAGAATACAGAGAAAGACCCAATAGTGACCCCAAGAAGGTAACAACAGGTGAAGCCATGTGGAGAGTCTAAAGACCCTGGTAGAAGGTGCATCACACTAACACTGGACCATCCCTCAAATGTCAATCTGGACCAAACAAAGAGGGGATCAAGCGAATATGGAGTCGGGGAGCTGCCATTCACCCTAGAACCATCGGTTAGCTGGGGAATTGGCTACTTTTCTACAAGAGATCAACCTCTTTTTTTTTCGGTAAATAAAAATATATATCAACCGATGAAACAAAAGTACAACATCTGCAAGGGGCATACCCCAGGAAAACAACAACGAAACGCGAGTCTTGCTAAGCAAGAGCGAATAGAAAACCTATGCTAGGCAGAAACATGCCACACTGGCCACAAAAGAAAAAGTTAATACATAACAACGAAGCTAGATCAGCAAAAGAAATGCAAAGGACCCAGTAGTGACCACACGAGAAGCCATGCGGAATCTAGAAGTCCTGGTGGAAAGAGCATCACAGAAAAACTGCGATAGAGCATGCCAAAAGCTGCATCGGTCTGTCTGTACACAAGCCAATCACCCAAAGTCGAACTGACCAAAAGATGACGGAATCAGCCGAAAATGGATTCGGGGAGTTGCCATTCACCCTGGAACCATCGGTTAGTCGGGGTATTGGCCACTTTTCTGCAAGAGAATAACCTCCACCGGATGATCTGCACAAGACCTGCAGAACAAGAAACCACATCAGTGTACTTATTTTGGAAAGAACGAGAATTCCGCTCTCGCCAGATATAGTACACCAACGCCGCAAACGCTATCCGACAGACAGATGCCGGGAATCCAGGGCCTTGCCATTCAGAGGAAGCTCTATCAACCATACCCTGCCACCTCAACATAGGCCAGTTAAAATTGCATTTCTTTTGAATAATAGACCATAATCTGAACGTGAAAGGGCAATTAAAAAATAGATGATCATGAGACTCAAGAGGAATGCGACAGAAAACACAGCTCATGCTAGGAATAACATGAAAAGCAAAAAGCCTATCCTGCGTACTTAACCTCTCCCTAATGGCCAGCCATAAGATGAAGTTATGACGTGGAACACGCCACTTACAGGACAGTAAGCAAGCCCAGCTAGCTAACGGCCGCTTATGACGAAGGGCTTCCCACGTACTCGCAATGGAGAAATCCCCAGAACCACTAACCGTCCAGACGATCCTATCAGGCGTATTCAGGGCAGGACGAAAAGAGCTAGGGGTACTCTCGCGCAACTCCATGAGCTCAAGGGTATTGGACACAGGCCAACACCACGATGAGCCAAAGATCACAGCAGAAACCCTCGCTCGCCTATCCAGACCCGAGTCAGAAATAATCCTACCAGAAAGGGTAGGAATGATAGGGCCTATCGGATGCCACCAATCAAACCACAGAGAGATCCTACTACCATCCCCAACTATATACCGAGGGAAAGAAACGAATCATATCCCTAACCATGAGAATCTTACGCCAAGACCAGCTACAATCCCTAGGGCAAGAGACTTCCCAAAAACTCCGACCTATCAGAATATTGGACTTGACCCATCGCGGCCAAAGGGAGTCCGACCTAAAGGATATGATAGACCAAATATGCCTAGAGATGGCAGCAATATTCCACACCTCAATCTGCTTAATACCCAGGCCACCCTCTACCTCAGGACAACATACATCAGCCCAAGCCACCTTGGCTCCTGTGGTACAAAGGCCCGTACCCTTCCAAAGGAAGGCTCGAAAAATTCTCTCCATATCAAGAATCACTTTCTTTGGAAGGATAAAAACTGAAGCCCAGTACACTTGGATAGAGAACAAAACTGATCTAATCAATTGGACCCTACCAGTATACGACAAGTAATTGCAAATCCAATGCTTGACTTTCTTCACGATGCGGTCCAGAAGAGGGTGACAATCTTCTTTCCGCAAACAAGTGGAAATCAGAGGGACACCTAGATATCGCATAGGGAGCTTTCCCTCAAGAAAGCCAAGACAAGAAGTGATCAAAGCCTTGGTAGAAGGATCAACACCAGAGAAAAAAACATGGCTCTTATTCGGATTGGGGACAAGTCCCGAGAACTGCTGGAAGATAGAGAGCCCATGTTTCAAGATCTGAACCGAAGGAAGGTCACCCAGACAAAAAAGCATGAGATCATCAGCAAAGGCAAGCTGGAAGATACCATCCTTTTGGCACCTCCAGTGGTAACGAAACTGACTACCAACTACTAATCTCTGCAACATCCCTGCAAGAACATCCATGCAAATAACAAAAAGGTAGGGGGACATCGGATCCCCCTGCCTGATACCTCGCCTACCCTGAAAGAAACCATTAGACTCCCCGTTTATGATGATCAAAAAGCTCGTGCTAGAGACACAGGCTTTGATCCATCTAATAACCGTGGGGGGAAATCTAAGGCAAATACACATCAAAGAGAAAATCCCAATGCAAACAATCATAGGCCTTCATCTAATCCACCTTCATAGCACATCTAGGTACCCTGAAGTCCTCCCGATGATAGTTCCGCATGAGCTCCTGAGATAAGATGATATTATCTGCAATACTCCGAGAGGCAACAAAGGCCGTCTGGGAAGGATCAATGAGGTCCCCAAGCACCACCTTAACACGATTAGCAATGATCTTGGCTATGCATTTATAAATCGTGTTACAACAAGAAATAGGCCTGTAATCATTGAGACTCGAAGGATTAGTCACTTTGGGAATTAAGACAAGAAAAGTATGGTTAACTTCTTTAAGAAGCTGACCATTACCAAAAAAATCTTGAATCGCTTCCATAATCTCTTCCCCCACAATATGCCATGCCCTCTTAAAAAAGAGGGCGTTATACCCATCAGGACCAGGGGATTTACCATCCTTGAGAGAGAAGAAAACCTTTTGAATCTCATCCTCAGAAACCTCTCGAGCCATCTCACACTGCTGAGAATCAGAAAGGGATTTTGACATCCAGTTCCTCAGTTCAATCAAACCCGGATAGTGACCCGGCCCACGAGTTCCCAACAAACTCTGAAAATGGTCAACAATCGAAGCCTTAATCAAATCCGAGTCTTCAAGGATAGACCCGTCAGATCGAAGAATAGAACTGATTTTATTAAAATTCCTTCTCTTATTAACTGACTTAAAGAAAAATTTGTTATTTTTATCTCCCACATCAAGCCAGTGAATCCCAGATTTTTGCTTGAGAAAACTCTCCTCCTCAGCACTCACTCTAGCAAAAAGTTCAAGCTTCTCCTTTTCAATCCGACGCCACACTGGGTCAAGAGGGTTCAACGCTAACATGCTCTGGGCATACTCCAAAGAAATCCTAGCCTCATTAAGTCTACCTGATATGTTACTAAAGTGTTCCTTATTGAAGTCCTTAAGCTGTAGCTTAAGCAGCTTTAGCTTCCTAACAACCCTGAACATAGCACAGCCCGCAAGGGGCGTGCCCCACACTTTAGCAACTAGAGGCAAAAATTTATGGTGATTGGCCCACATATCAAAAAATTTAAACGGCTTAGGCACCTTGTCAACTTTGACAAGAGAGTGGACGATGATAGGTGAATGATCAGAGATACCTCTAGGACGAAAAACCGCTTCAGATTTAGGAAATTTAGAGATCCAAGTATCATTAATAAGGACACGGTCAAGCTTCCTACAAATAGTATCACCATTATCGTGACAGTTAGTCCAAGTATAAAAGCAACCAGAATACTTCAAATCTGAAAGTTCTGAAGTAATTAAACAGTCATGGAACTCCTGGTAGTAGCGAGGCCATCTATTGCTACCCCCTAACTTCTCACTCGGACTCTGGATAGCATTAAAGTCACCAAGAATCAACCAGGGATCATTCGAAAAAAGGCGAGACCTATACTCCAACTCCTGCCCGAGCACAGATCTCTCACCAGAATCATTAGAACCATACACAAAGGAAACAAAAAAAGGAGGCAACCTATCTATTAATTTCACTTGACAGTGAATTATTTGATCTGACATACCAATACAAGTAACATTAGCAACTTTGGGATTCCATAAAACCCAAATTCTACCATTCAGAGAAAATTGGTAGTTATTTATAAAGGACCAACCAGGAAATCTACGGTTATTTATAACCGAGGCATTAGGGGCGGCTACTCTGGTTTCCAAGATCCCAAAAAGCATAACACCTAAGGAGGCAATCATATGTTGAGCCTCCACTTGCTTACCACTAGTGTTGAATCCTCGAGAATTCCAGCAGAGGATGTTATGCATGATACCAAAAACCAAAAGGATGCTACAAGCCAAGAAGTAAAAGTCAGGTGAAATTTCCCCTACGGGGAGACTTCTTCTTTTTCTTCTTTTTCTTATTATTAAAACTAGAGTCAAGATTTATATTACTACCAAAAAGAGAAGACATGTTATTATTAGGAATAAGAGAGCAGGGAACTAAGTCAGAATCAGAGTCTGGATCAGAGCCCGAAACAGAGTGCACAATCATGCCAGAATCTAAAAGAAAATCAGAGTGCAAAGCAGGATCATCACAAGGCAAAATAGGAAAATGACAAGGTACCTCAAGAACAGAAGACTGCTGAGAACTGACCTCCTGCAGAGATGAAACATGCTGGGCACTAACCTGAATATGGCTATCAATCACATGCTGGTGCCTAGTCTCCAACTGACTATGGCTCGGCTGAACACGATCATGAGCTAAAGAAGACGAAGCATCCCTACTAACTTTGTTCTTGCCTTTACTTTTCACGGTTGACCACTCTGCTTCTTTCGTCAGAACAGCAACAGAGGCAGGAGGGGTCGTGGCAGATCGCTTTGGAACAGATAGTGAAGGAGAACGGGGCCTAATACTCTCAGGCCGAGTACATGACTGGGTAGTATGTCCGAAGCACTTGCACACCGTGCAAACTGGAGGTCGCCACTGATAATCTGCCCGAACAATCACAGGATCAGAGGGGGCATCCTAGCAGGTACTCAAGTCTGGCACAATAACAAGTTCATCAACGAGGTCCCTGGCTGCAGAAACCTCAACACACACTCTAGCAAAGCTTATCCGCTCACAGCTCTCAGTAAGTGAATCCGCATATAGAGGCTTCCCAATACCACTCGCTACGTAGCTCAACCCACTAGCTGTCAAGTACTCAACAGGAATATTGTAAAGTCTAACCCATAACGGTAGAACATCAAGGGATTCCTTGCACAGATTCATACCCAGTCTCCAACGCTGCAAAATAATTAATTTGTTCGCAAAATGCCACGGACCCTAATCCAGAATCTTGTCAATCGGATCCACAGAAGAGAATTTGAAGAAGTAAAAACCTTTGTCATTAACTAAAACTTTTTGTAACCCATCTTTCAACCATAGCTTACGGGCAATGTTGTTAACAGTGAAATAAGGCAGTTTTTTATCGACAAAGTACCCCACAACACTGTTATCCCACAATTCAATACCCTCTTCAGCAATAACTTGAGGAGGAGAAACTTGTACCTTACCTTCAGAAATCGTCGGCGGGAAGTAAGATAATTTCATCTTACCTTTAG
The DNA here is from genome assembly GCA_033070095.1 of Escallonia herrerae. Lineage (NCBI taxonomy): Eukaryota > Viridiplantae > Streptophyta > Magnoliopsida > Escalloniales > Escalloniaceae > Escallonia > Escallonia herrerae. The sequence continues at coordinate 38,185 of JAVXUP010002975.1, read as the reverse complement.
AACTAGAAGGCCCCAGCTTCACCTTGTTAGCCCAGGATGGATGAGGTGAAGAAGCAAGAAAGCGCTGAGCGTCTGCCCCAATAGCTCCTCCCTTTTCCACACCAAAAGCAACCCCTCCCCTGGATCTAGAAACACCCCGATTACCCCTCCCTCCTCGGGCACCCCGATCAATACCACCTCTATCTCGAGAAAGGGACCGATAAGCCAGCTGTCGCCGAAGTGAGTCCACCTCCGCTTGCAACACACCTTTCTCATCACCGACCTGTCGCCGGTATTCAAGTTCCTCCATAAGCAGACCAAACTGACGGGCCGATAACGCACCACTCAAGAAACGATCGTGTAACCCTTTAGTTTCCGCTAAAGCAACTGCTTCCTCATCAGAACATTCTGAACCATCAATACTCTTCAAAATAGATCCGTCACTCTTTGACATGCCCGAGGGGCCAGGGGTAGCCTCCCGATGCTTGATCGGCGGTGAAGGAGAATCTAACAAATTAGGAACACAAGAGATATTATCATGAGAAGCCAGAGAATTCTGTTTCATAAAATCGGCTAACCGAGAGCCAACAGGCAAAGAAAAAGATCGATCGCCACGAAGGCCAGACACGGCCAAAGAAGGATCGGAAGACGCCATAAAAAAACACAAAAAAAAAAAAAACACAGAAAGGAAAAAAGGGGGGGCGCAGCCCTAATTAGGGCTGGCGCAGCCAACCCACATTAGGGAGCAGGGGAACGAGAGGGGAATGGAAGGGGAGGGGAGGGCGGGAGGAGGGAAGGGAAGGGGGAGGGGAAAGGGCGCGGGAAAGGAGGGGAAGGGGACCGACAGTCGCCGAGCACCACAGCCGGAACAACCCGCCGCCGGCCAAGCTGAAGAAGAAGCCGGAAAGAGAAAACGACCGGCCAAACGACCGGCTACATCTTCTGCCGGCAGATCCAAGAAAGAGACGACGCCGCGAAACCTTCGAAGCCCGTCGCAGCCGCAGAAGGAGTCGATAAGGGCCTCGGTAGCGCCGGAGAAAGCACAACAGCGGGAGAAGAAGACAAACCCGGCGAAGACAAGCTCCGACCAAACACTCCAAAGCCAGCCGCTCAAGCCGCGACTAGCAGGGACCAAAACTCCGGCGATAAATCTGAAGAAACCGAAGCGCCGAACAAAACGCCCCGGCGAGAAACTGAAACGCCGGTCACTGCTACCGCACGGCCAAACCAAGGAACTCCGTCCAAATCCAAACACCAGCTGGTGGAAAGGAGGAAACCGGCCGCCGGAAACAGGCAACGGCGCCGAAAGAAACTCACTGGGCTCTCTAACGGCTATATTTTGAAATTGGAATTGAAAGATTCTTAACAGTGCCCAAGATCCATGTGTTGCTAACAAGTACACGGTCAAGCTTCCTATAAATAGTATCATCATTATCCTGACAGTTGGTCCACGTATAAAAACAACCAGAATACTTCAAATCAGAAAGTTATGAGGCAATCAAACATTCATGGAACTCTTGATAGTAGTGAGGCCACCTATTGCTACCCCCTATCTTTTTCACTCGAACTCTGAATGGCATTGAAATCACCAAGTAACAACCAAGGATCATTCCCAAAAAGGCGAGACCTATACTCAAGCTCCTACCAGAGCACAGATCTCTCCCTAGATTCATTTGAGCCATACACAAAGGAAAAAAAGGATGCAACCTATCTATTAAGTTCACTTGAGTGTATTATTTGATCTGACATACCAAGACAAGTAACATTAACTACTTTGGGATTCCACAAAACCCAAATTCTACCATTCACAGAAAATTAATTGTTATTTATAAAGGATCATCCAGGAAATCTACGGTTATATATAACCGACGCATTAGGAACTGCTACTCTGGTTTCTAAGATCCCAAAAAGCATAACACCTAAGGAGGCAATCATATGTTGGGCCTCCACTTGCTTACCACTAGTGTTGAATCTACGAGAATTCCAGCAAAAGATGTTATGCATGATACCAAAATACCAAAAAGATGCTACAAACAAAGAAGTAAGAGTTAGGTGAAGTTTCCCCTACGGGGAGACTTCTTCTTTTTCTTCTTCTTCTTCTTATTAACACTAGAGTCAAGGTTTATTTTAATGCCAGAAAGATAAGATATATTATATTTTGGAATAAGAGAGCAGGATATAACATCTGAATCAGAGTCTGGATCAGAGCCCGACTCAGAGTGCACAATCAGGCTGGAATCTAAATGCAAATTAGAGTGCAAAGCAGGATCACCAATAGGCAAATTATGAAAATGACAAGGTACCACAGGTAGAGTAGACTGTTGAATAATGACCTCCTGCTGAGAAGGAACATGCTGTGTGACGATCCGAGTTGTCAATCACCCAATACATATTTTTCAAACAATATCACAACGCAATGCCAATCAGACTATAGGACCCAAGCGACTGATATTATATCTTCAAAACAATTACAACAATATCCCATCATATTACAAGCCCTAAAAATAGGTTACAAATAATTCTAAAGCTCCAAAACTGCAAGTCCCGCTCACATCCCTTGCTTGCATATGCTCACCAAAATCGTCAATCACCCAATTCATATTTTTCAAACAATATCACAACGCAATCCCAATTAGATTACAGAACCCAAGCAGCTGATATTATAACTTCAACACAAGCACAAATATCCTGAGTCAAATTACATGACCTACAAATAAGTTCCAAGGTTTCTAAACTCCAAAATTGTAAGTCCCATTCACATTCCCGCTTGAACTTGCTCATCAAAATAATCGTCTGCACTGGACAGGTAAATGGTGGGGGGTGATCTGGGTAGACCAATAAGTGGAATAATCATAGCACCATAGAATTAGAATCAAACACGCTAAACAATTCAACATCAGTTAATATATTTGATAGTCAAACCGTCAACACAACCGTGACAATTAGTAAACCAATTCAATATCTAGGTTGCACATAACACTTCAGCATCTTGCTTCCGGTATCCTCAAAGGGATCTGCCAAAGCTCAGCTGTATGATAACATACCATGCACATAAACAAATCACTGGAGCACTGCCATTGATCAAAAGTACTTAAGCCACGTCCTAAAAACATATTTCAAAAACAAGATATTTACCAACCTCCAAAACAAAACATTTCAACAAGATTTCAGAACAACGGTGTTTAGGAGTACGAGGAACGTTAAGAAATAACCACGTGGTATAAAAGAATAGTGATATGTAATTCCCCTTACCTAAATCACGAAGAATCCACTTATACCATTGCTCGTAATCAGACCCTATGATTCCTTTTTCATCTTTTCTCACTCTTTAGTTGTCTATCTATTGATAAAAGTCAAAGAAAAAATAACTTGAAAAGAACAAGGGCCTATTTAGAGAAATTTCTAGGAAGCACGAGGTGTAAGGAAACATGATGTGGCGAGACAAGGCTATGCCACCTAACAAGCACGACAATGCTAACCAAAGCAAGACAATGCTAACCAAAGCACGACAAAGCTCGAAGCACGAGGTGGCAAAATAAGGATGTGCCACTTAACAAGCACGACAATGCTAACCAAAGCACGATAAGGCTCGAAGCACGAGGTGGCAAAATAAGGATGTGCCACCTAACAAGCACGATAATGCTAACCAAAGCACAACAAAGCTCGAAGCACGAGGTGACAAAATAAGGATGTGTCATCTAACAAGCACGACAAGGCTCGAAGCACGCGGTGGCAAAATAAGGATGTGCCACCTACGACAATGCTAACCAAAGCACGAGGTGGCAAAACAAGAATGTGCCACCTAACAAAAAGCACGACAAGGCTAAGGAAAGCACGACAAGGCTTGAAGCACGACGTGTCATAATACTATGTTGACACGTCACAAGCATGACAATGATAGGTAGCATGAAGTGTTGATCAAAGAAGTAATCAACACTGAGTCCTCAATAAGCACGAGGTGTCATGATTGTGTGAAGACACCTAACAAGCACAACAATGTCAATCCTAATTGTCACTTAAAATCATCATTAATGTTTTTTTCCTCAATCCAACCAGTAATATTTGAGCACCTCTAAAATTTTGGGGTGTTACATGCTGAGCACTGACCTACATCCGGATACCAAGCTCTTGCTGGTGCCTAGTCTCCGGTTGATTGCGGGTCTTCTGAATATGATCAAGAGATGAAGAAGTTGAAGAACCCCAGCTGACTTTGTCCTTACCTTTGCGTTTCACGGTTGTCCACTCTGCTTCTTTTGCCAAAGCAGCATTAGAGGCTAGAAGAGTCGTGTCAGATTGCTTCATAATAGACACTGAAGGAGGAGGGGATCTATCTCTCTCAATTTGAGTACAAGACAAAGTAGTATGTCCAAAACACTTGCACAATGTGCAAACTGGAGGGCGCCACTGATTATCTGCCCAAATAGTCAGAGGATCAGAGGGGGGATCCCTTTCCTGCAAGGTACTCAAGTTTGACACAATAACAAGCTCATCAACAAGCTCCCTAGTTGCAGAAACCTCAACACACACTCAGGCAAAACTTATCCGCTCACAGCTCTTAGTAAGCGAGTCTGCATAAAGTGGCTTCCCAATACCACTCACTACATAGCTCAACCCACTAGCTGTCAGGTACTCAATAAGAATTTTGTAGAGTACCCACAACGGTAGAACATTAAGGGATTCCTTGCATAAATTCTTACCAAGTCTCCAACGTTGAAACACAATTAATTTGTTCGCAAAATGCCACGGACCTGAATCCAGAATCTTGTCTACTGTATCCACAAAAGAGAATTTGAAGAAATAAAAACCTTATCATTAACTAAAAACTTTTGTAACCCATCTTTCAACCACAATTTACTGGCAATGTTGTTAACAGTGAAATAAGGCAATTTTTTATCGACAAAGTAGCCCACAATACAGTTATCCCACAATTCAATACCCTCTTTAGCAATGACTTTACGGGGAGCAACTTGTACCTTACCGTCAGAAATCATCAGCAGGAAGTAAGATAATTTCATCTTACCTCTAGAACTGGAAGGCCTCAGTTTCACCTTATCGGCCCAGGATGGATATGGTGAAGAAGCAATAAGGTGCTGAGAGTCAGCCCTAGTATCCTCACCAAAGGCTGCCCCTCCCCGGGATTGAGTATCACCCCGATTGTCCCTACCTCCTCTAACACCTCGACTGATACCACCTCTATCTCGAGAACGGGACCGAGAGGCCAGTAGCAATTTTGAACCTAGCTATCGCCAAAGTGAGTCTACCTCCGTCGGTAACCCACATTTCTCATTACTGACCTGTCGCATGTAATCAAGCTCCTCCATAAGCAAACCAAATTGGCGGGTTCACAAAGAACCGCTAAAGAAGCGATCCTGTAACCTACTAGTTTCAGCGAGAATAGCTGCTTCCTCATCAGAACAATCTGAACCAACAATTTTCTTCAAAAGAGGTCCATCACTCTCTGCTAGAACTGGATATCCCTAAATATCACTAGTCGAGGGTCCATTTGTTCTCAATCATTCTTAGAACGATCAATTCATATGCAATGCAAATAAATTTCAAAGATACCGACCACGGGCAGATGCAATGCCATACAAACAATCTCAATATAATGTACATATGCATGATGCTCAAATACTAATCCATTTAGGTACTAGCATGCGTTCTACGCAGGATTCAATTCAGCCTTATAACGCCCGCTTTAGTACAAACTCCCATGTCAGTATATAGAAGACAAATATCATGGAATCAGTACACATTTCAATGCTCAACTTGCAAGAAAAGGTGAGCACTAATAAGAGTTCAAATAACTGAATCAGGTTCAATATTAGGGTTTAATTAATAATAAATTATCGATATCAATGCATACTTTAGAGTTCAATAACGTCCATAAGCAAAATGAGAGAATAATTATGAATGCAAACTGATGACTTAAGGTTCGGATAGAAACCCTTACGTGGGTCGACAACTAAGATATCCTAATCGAAGAATCTTTCGCTTTAACCTATATAGAACAATCCAATGATTAGAATATAGTTTACATCACCATATTATACACTCACTATTGACTCACGCACATTCCCAGAATGAACCCCCTCACTAGATATGTAATATTACCAAAATGCCCCTTATGTGCAAAATTACCAAAAACACCCCTCTCGCTCTTAAATCACTAAAACAACCTTCCCTAGATAAAACCACTACCATATGTAAACTTATGAGAAAATATAGTTTGTGGGTAAAATTACCAAAATACCCCCCTCAGGTCGCAGATTACCAAATTAACCCCCTTGGGCGTCCCTGGCTCAAAACAAATTAAAAAACACTATTTTAAGTATCCTGAACTCATTTTTAGGCTGAAAAATCATTTTAGAAAATGACCCCTTGATCAATTACGGTTGCACCTTGTAATTTGATCAAACAAGTCATCAATGTGAGGAAGTGGATATTTGTTCCTCACAGTCACATGATCCAATTGCCAATACTCATTGCACAATCTCAACGAATCGTCTTTCTTTTTAACAAACAAAACGGAAGCACCCCAAGGCGATACACCTGGTTGAATTAGGCTGTATCTAGTAGTTCTTGCAACTGGACCTTCAACTCTGTTGGAGCCATTCTATATGGAGCTTTAGAAATCGGACTTGTTCCTGGCAATAACTCAATAACAAATTTAAATTCTCGATCAGGGGTTAGCGCTTTTATATCATCAGGGAACACATCACCGAACTCACGAACCTCTGGAATGTCTTCAATTTTTTGCTCTTTCTTACCATGATCAAATGCATAACAAACGGTACCCTACACAACCTCTAGAAAGCAATGTACGAGCATGAACAGCTGAAATAATAGGTGTTGAAGAAAACCCTTTATCCTCAACAAATTCCAGTATACCTTGTTCAGGCATATCAAAAGTAACACTCTTTGCATGACAATCAACATTAGCATGCAGTTGAGATAACCAGCCCATACCAAGAATGACATTCAAATTCTGAAGGGGAGGAAGTATCAGATCAGCGTTAAGTCCCTTACCTCACTAAGTAAGGAGTCCTCCCGCAGGTATACTCACCATAAGTTCATATGGTAAACTCTCGGGTCTCTTACCCAAATGATGCGCAAAATGTGGAGCTACATAAGAATGTGATGAACCTGGTCATTCAAAACTCGTGCCAAGTGGTGAAAAATAGAAAGTGTACCTCCAATCACTTCGGTCGAATTTTTTGCCACCAAATGTCCAAAAGCATAAGCCCTTCCCTGAAGTCTTGGTTTTCCCGTACCTCAACCTGGACCCGTTCCCTGCTTGCCACTTTTTTTTTCGATAAATAAATATATAAATCAACCGATGAAATGAAGGTACAACATCCGCAAGGGGCATACCCCAGGAAAACAACAACGAGACGCGAGTCTTGCTAAGCAAGAGCGAACAGAAAACCTATGCTAGGTAGAAACATGCCACAAAAGAAAAAAGTTAATACATAACAATGAAGCTAGATTAACAAAAGAAATACAAAGGACCGTATTGACCACACGAGAAGCCATGCGGAATCTAGAAGTCCTGGTGGATAGAGCATCACACCAAAACTGCGATATAGCAAGCTAAAAGCTGCATCGGTCTGTCTGTACACAAACCGATCACCCAAAAGTCGATCTGACCAAAAGATGACGGAATCAGCCAAATATGGAGTCGGGGAGCTGCCATTCACCCTGGAACCATCGGTTAGTCGGGGTACTTGCCACTTTTCTGCAAGAGAATAACCTCCACCGGATGATCTGCACAAGACCTGTAGAACAAGAAACCACATCAGCATACTTATTTTGGAAAGAACGAGAATTTCGCTCTCGCCCGATATATAGTACACCAACGCCACAAACGCTATCTGACAGATAGATGCCGGGAATTAGAGTTGTCAAACGGGCCGGGCGGCCCGCGGGCTGGCCCGGCCCCGACGATGAACAGTAGCGGCCCCAGCACAGCGGGCCTGGGGCCTGGGCCTGGACCAGGCCGTCCATTGCTGCGAAAAAGCCCGGCCCGGCCCGGCCCGGAAACGGGTTTGGCCCGGCCCGAAGTCGGCCCGGGTCTGGCCCGGTCTGGCCCGGTCTGCGGCCCGGATCTGGCCCGGGGCTGGCCCGGTCTGCGGCCCGGGTTTGGCCCGGTTTTGGCCCCACTTGTTTGAATTTTTTTGTTTTTCCCCCCTTTCTTCCACCCCTTTTCCAAAATTCCACTTTTACCCCCCCAACAGCAATATAACGGCTAGTTTGGGGGGTATTTTAGTCTAACCTATATTTTTCAACTCCTTTACACTCTTACCCTCCCCAACAACTATAAACGGATAGTTTGTAGGGGTATTTTGGTCTTTTGTGAAGTTTCTAAAATCTATAAATTCACACCATTTCTCTCTAATTTTTCACACCAATCTTCTTACTCTCTCTTACCTAAACATTCTATATTTCTACAAGCTTTGCTACTATTTTCCTCTCCAATTACTACTCTTGCTAATTACTACTAGTATTTACTAATTAGTACTCTTGTTTATTAATTACTAGTCTTGCTAAATTCTTTTTAATTACTACTCTTGCTAATTACTACTAGTATTTACTAATTAGTACTCTTGTTTATTAATTACTAGTCTTGCTAAATTCTTTTTAATTACTAACTCTCTAATATTTGTTACTCGTTCATTCTTTTAATTGTTATTTCTTATTACTACTCTTATACTTGTGTATTTAGTTACTCTTACAAAGTTTAGCTCGAAATATGGCTGGATTATTGAAGAAAATGAGGCGTGCATCGTCATCACGAAAAACATCATCATCATCGCAAGCACCACCACCAGCACAAGCGCCAGCGCCACGGCCATCACAAACACCAATCCAAGCACCAACACAACCATTCGTTCCTGGACGAATGAGTACAGGCTGTATGATAGATACCCAAGCCAATTGGGAGTTCAATCAAAACATTCCAGATTTTGAATACACGCCTGATGAAGACCCCCCGCATTATAGTCAAGGACGCAGCTCGGTTGGCGAAGCTACTACTCCGTGGCATAATCTCAACCCTATGCCTGGTCATGATGAAGAAGGGCCGAGCAATGCCTCCGGTAATGAGCCAGAAGTCCAAAAGGGGAAAAAAAGAAAGCCGAGTGTTGGAATCATTTCGATGTAGTTATGGTGGACGGCATCCGAAAAGCTCGATGTAAGTACTGCGCTAAATTATTTTCGTCTGGTAGTGGTAATGGACATCTTAACAGGCATTACCCTCTGTGTGCACCTCGACAAGGCCACGTCGAACCTACCCAAACGCAGTTATCTTTTGACGGTAAGTTATTTGTTTATAATCAGCGAGAGCAAAGAGACGGTCTCGCTGAATTTGTTATTCATGATGAACAAGCCTTTTCTTTTGCCGATAATCCTAAGCACTCTAGATATATGAACACATACGTTCAACCTTTGTACAAAAAGGTTCATAGAAACACAACTAGATCCGATGCACTCCGACAGTACAATGCTGCTAAAGCACGCCTTATCGATTATTTCGATAAATTTGAAGGTAAAGTTAGTCTTACTTCTGATATTTGGCAATCTCCTTATACTTTTGTTAGTTATTCTTGTGTGACCGCTCATTGGATTGATGTAGATTGGGTTATGCACAAGAGAATCATCGCTTTCGAGCACTTCCCTTATCCGCATGATGGAATGAACATTGCTATTCTTATATTAAAAGCATGCACCACATTTAAAATTAAGGATAAGATTATGAGTGTTAGTTTTGATAATGCTTCTAATAATAAAGTTGCTGTTGCAGCTTTAAAGGAGACGCTTCAACCTGTACTTAACGGTGAATTATTTCATGTTCGCTGTGTTTGTCACATTATTAATTTAATTGTTCAAGATGGTTTAGCTGCTGCAGGAGATATTCTTCTCAAAATGAGGGGTATGACAGCGTATGTTAATAGCTCGAGTCCGAGAACACAACAATTTAAAACGTTGTGTGTTCAATATAATATGCCTCGCAGGAGAGCAGTTACAGATGTGGTCCACAGGTGGAACTCTACATACCACATGCTTTTACACATTCTGGCATACCGAGAAGTCTATACGCATTTTCTACTAACCCAGTTCCCAGCCGGCTTGCCAACTCAAGAGGAATGGCAGATGGCCACATACCTAGCTGAATTTTTGGAGGTATTCTACACGTCTACCAATTTATTGTCTGGTACGTACTATCCCACCTCTCCTCTCGCTGTAATAGAAATTCTGAAGATGGCTACAATGTTAACAAAATGGAGATATATAGGACCCTTTAAGGAAATAGTAAAAGTGATGGATCAAAAATTTAATAAATATTGGAGTAAGCTGCCTGCTATTTTTACTGTGGCTACTTGTTTAGATCCTAGGTTAAAGTTGCATGGCGTGAACGCCTCGATACAAGAGATATCGAAATTAATGTGCTACACAGCAGAGGAGACAACCGCATTCACAGCAAAAGTGAGCAAGAGGTTTGAGGACTTGTTCAACGTCTATCGTAATTCTGCTGACGTGCGCGGGCGAGCTACATCATCATCCACTGTTGAGAGGTATTATGCGCCATACCTTCAGGGCTTTGAACATCTAGTAGCAAGACAACTACCAGGTGAAGGTACTTCTAATTCGGCAGGTTCGTATACTTTTTCCTCTTTTAATGAGATTGGTGTATATGCAAATACTGATCATTATTCTGATTTATCAAGGCAAGAACAGGTTAATTTTAATTTGTTAAATTTTTGGAAACAAAATCAAAACATGTATAAAACTTTATCCCAAATTGCACGGGATGTACTGCCAGTGCAAGCCTCCACGGTTGCTTCAGAGTCGGCATTTTCAGCTAGCGGGAGGGTTTTGGATGACAGGAGGAGTCGTCTTAACCCCGAGTCGCTCGAGCTATGTGTATGTTGGAAGGATTATCTTGATGCGAAATACCGCGAGCAAGATAAACCGATTGATGATAGGAAGAGCAGTGACTCGGATATTGAAGTACTTCTGGATGATTAGGTAATTTGTTTTTATTTTCCTCTTTTGATCCTTTTGGTTGACGTTGCAGATTTCTTGATCTTTGATTGCTGATATTTTGGATAGACATTCATTATTATTTTGATTGTTAGAATTTTAAGAATAAATTTTTTCACAAAATATACTTTTTTTTCCATATATATAAAATAAATTTTTACAAGCAAGATATATATTTTTTCGTATATATAAAAAAATAGGTAACTTCGCCTGTTTGTTTACAAGCAGCCGGTCCCAAGCCCGGATAAAAGGAGGAGGGCCTATGAATACATTTATTATTTTTCTATATAAATTGTTATGTGTTAAGATTTTATTAATAAAGCTCATCAAGAAGAGTATGAAAATGTTTAACATATAATAAAAAATATAATGGCTAACAAATAAATATGTATATACATACATACATATATATGTATATTACTTATAATGAAATAAAAGGATAAAGATTAGGTTCGTTAAATTGTGAATATTGCCTAGAGATGAAATTTAAAATTGAATAACAAGAAGAAAAAAAAAAAGGGCCCGGGCCCGGCCCAAGCCCGGCCCTAGCTATTGGGCCTAGGGCCTGGGCCTGGACTGGGCCTAGGTTTGCCTTCGGCAGGCCCGGCCCCGGCCCGGCCCCACAGCAGGCCCGACGGGCTTGGGCTGGGCCGGCCCAAGCCCGGCCCTTTGACATCTCTACCGGGAATCCTGGGCCTTGCCCTTCAGAGGAAGCTCTATCAGCCATACCTGCCAACTCAACATAGGCCAGTTAAAATTGCATTTCTTTTGAATAATAGACCATAATCTGAACGTGAAAGGGCAATTAAAAAATAGATGATCATGGGACTCAAAAGGAATGCGACAAAAAACACAGCTCATGCTAGGAATAACATGAAAAGCGAAAAGATGAAGTTATGACATGGAACACGCCACTTACACGACAGTAAGCAAGCCCATCTAGCTAACGGCCGCTTTTGATGAAGGGCTTCCCACGTACTCGCAATGGAGAAATCCCCAGAACCACTAACCGTCCAGATGATCCTATCAGGCAAATCTGGGGCTGGACGAAAAGAGCTAGGGGTACTCTCGTGCAACTCCATGAGCTCAAGGGTATTGGACACAGGCCAACACCACAATGAGCCAAAGATCACAACAGAAACCCTCTCTCGCCTACCCAGACCCGAGTCAGAAATAATCCTACCACAAACAGTAGGAATGATAGGGCCTATCGAATGCCACCAATCAAACAACAGAGAGATCCTACTACCATCCCCATCTATATACCCAGGGAAAGAACGAATCGTATTCCTAACCATGAGAATCTTACGCCAAGACCAGCTATAATCCCTAGGGCAAGAGACTTCCCAAAAATTCTGACCTATCAGAATATTGGACTTGACCCATCGCGGCGAAAGGGAGTCTGACCTGAAGTATATGATAGACCAAATGTGCCTAGAGAGGGCAGCAAAATTCCACACCTCAATCTGCTTAATACCCAGGCCACCCTCTACCTCAGGACAACATACATCAACCCAAGCCACCTTGGCTCCTGTGGTACAAAGCCCTGTACCCTTCCAAAGGAAAGCTCGAAAAATCCTCTCCATATCTAGAATCACTTTCTTTGGAAGGATAAAAACTGAGGCCCAGCACACATGGATAGAGAACAAAACTGATCTAATCAATTGGACCCTACCAGCATACGACAAGTAATTGTAAGTCCAATGCTTGACTTTCTTCACGATGCGGTCCAGAAGAGGCTGACAGTCCTCTTTCTGCAAACAAATGGAAATCAGAGGGACTCCCAGATATCGCATAGGGAGCTTTTCCTCAAGAAAGCCAAGACAAGAAGATATCAAAGCCTTGGTAGAAAGCTCAACACCAGAGAAAAAAACATGGCTCTTATTCTGATTGGGGACAAGTCCCGAGAACTGCTGGAAGAAAGAGAGCCCATGTTTCAAGACCTCAACCGAAGGAAGGTCACCCCGACAAAAAAGCATGAGATCATCAGCAAAGGCAAGCTGGAAGATACCATCCTTTTGGCACCTCCAGTGGTAACGAAACTGACTACTAACTACTAGTGTCTACAACATCCCTGCAAGAACATCCATGCAAATAACAAAAAGGTAGGGGGACATTGGATCCCCCTGCCTGATACCTCGCATAGCCTGAAAGAAACCATTAGATTCCCCGTTAATGATGATCGAGAAGCTCGGGCTAGAGACACGGGCTTTGATCCGTCTAATAACTGTGGGGGGGGGGGAAATCTAAGGCAAATCAACACATCAAAGAGAAAATCCCAATGCAAACAATCATAGGCCTTCATCAAATCCACCTTCATAGCACATCTAGGTACCCTGAAGTCCTCCCGATGATACTTCCGCATGAGCTCCTGAGACGAGGAAATTATTTGCAATACTTCGAGAGGCAACAAAGGCCGTCTGGGAAGGATCAATGAGGTCCCCAAGCACCGCCTTAACACGATTAGCAATGATTGGCTATGAACTTATAAATCATGTTACAACAAGAAATAGGCCTGTAATCATTAAGGCTCGAGGGATTAGTCACTTTGGGAATTAAGACATCCCTGCTTGCCACTTTGTTGAATGGGTTTTGGCCTCAGATTAGGACAATCATTCACTAGGTGATCCAAAGATCCACATCATAACATTTCCCTTCTTTCCTCCAACGAGAATCAGAATTATGCCCAACCTTGCCACAATAAGAACCAATCAATTTGTACCCTTGTACTTGCTGAATTTGCTGAGTTGCAAGCTTGCCCGTAGGTTGTTTCAAGCTACTTTTATCATTCTATGCCCCTGCTCTTTGCACTTTATTACCACCAGAGTTCAAATTCCTCCGACCTGCCAGTTTGAAAGATTTGGTCTAGTTCCACTCAACCGTGCCCTTTTCCTCTGTATGTCTCCATCGCTCTTCTTCTCAATGAGCAAAGCTCTGTCTACCATTTCATAATAGTCATCAATATTGAGATGTGACATCTTTTCTTGGATTTTAGGCTTCAAACCATCTTGAAACTTTCTAGCCCTCCTATCTTCTCCCTCTGCCAAGTACGAAGCATGCCCAACCAATGATGTGAACTTGGTTGCATATTTTTGCACCGTTATATTGCCCTGCTCAAAATTTAGAAGCTCAGCCTCCCTTTTTTGGCTTAACACTTCGAGGAATATTGTTTTTATTGATCTCAATTTTGAGCAATTCTCAAGTGCGAACCGTTTGACCCGCTGTCCATTTGCGAATCATTTCCCACCAACAAGCTGCAGCATTTTAGAGTCAAAAAGTTACAAGTAATAATTTCATCTTATCATTCAGTCCCATGGTTTTAAAGATTCTTTCCATGTTCCTAATCCAATTTTTAGCTTTGTCCGGATCACCCTCTCCAACAAAGTCTGGCGGATGTATATTCATGAAACTCTTTAGCATTTCAGATTTACCTCGCCCTTTTAGATCATGGTTAGACGCTCGGTGGTTGAGATTGTTATTTTGCTGATTCTCCGTGAAAGAGACCATACGCCCCAGTATCACATACATATCTTTCAAAGAGTTGTTGGCGTCTTTACCTGAAGAACTTGCTTCTCTGTCAGCCATTTGTACCTATAAAGAGGCATGAAATTAGAGAAAATTGAAGTGCTAAGATCAAGCTTAAGACTTAAGCCCGAAGATCATATCCTCGCTAATAAGCAAAACTTACGCTCTGATACCATCTTAATTGCCTAGTTTAGGTTTCCCTTTTCACTCTTGCTTAGCAAGACTTGTGTTTCTTTGTTTTATTCCTAGGGTATGCCCCTTGCAGATGTTGCACTATTGTTTCATCGGTGGATATAGATTTTTATTTATTGAAAAAAAATACATGAGCACCCCAAGGCGTTCACTTGGTTGAAAAAGGCCTTTATTTTGTAGTTCTTGCAACTGAACCTTCAACTCTTTCAACTCTGTCGGAGCCATTCTATATAGAGCTTTAGAAACCGGACTTGTTCCTTGCAATAACTCAATAACAAATTCAAATTCTCGATCACGGGGAACACATCACTGAACTCACGAACAACTGGAATATCTTTTATTTTTTACTCTACGATACAATGCTGAAGTACACATCTTCAGATTTCTAGAAAGTTAGAGAACACTCAAATCTGGCAAGTATTAAATTCATGTTTGAAGTTCAACCTAGAATCTGCCGAATTTCTCTAATCTAATTCTATCACTCCATCATCACATAACCATGCTCAAGGCTGCTCATATGTAAAACCCTACCTTTGAGAGGGTGTAGAAATCATCAAGAGCTCCATCTTCTGTCAAGAAGATACATCCAAACATCAATGATTACTAATTTAAAATTATCATAGTAATTTCTCTTTTTTCCTTCCTTCTTCAAGCTCTCAAACCCCTCTCTAATGTTTCAACAAGTAGGCACCTCCACTCTCTTCCTTCTTATTTCTACTTCAAAAAGGTAGAAGACAAGAGTCACCCATGTTGGGAGAAATCTGCCGAGATTTCTCCCTAGAGAAACAAGTGTTTAAAGGGGATTAGATCCCTTCCAAGTCCTACTAATAAGAACATGACAACCCAAATCAATTTCTAGACTTAATAAGCTTCATTGGTACTAGTTAACCTAGATTAGTAACAAGTAATCGCACTTAGCTTAATTAAGATTAGGGCAAACTAATAGAGCTTAGGCACTAACTAATCACGGTTAACGTTGACCAATCCAGATTATCATAATCAAGATTAGGGCTTAACTAATCACACTTAAGACCAACTAATCAGGATTAGGACTAGGCTAATCCACCTACTTGAGGTACGTGGAGAACATCATGCATACTAGCTAGCGATGGCGGCACTGCAAGTCGATATGTTGTTGCACCAGTCGGTTCCAAAAGCTCAAGGGGACCAATGGTAGCGCGGTGCCAGTGTTCCTTTCTTCCCAAACCTAGTACCCCCTTCAGAAGGTGAAACACGTAGAAATACATCATCTTCTATAGCAAATTCTAACTCTCTTCTTCTTTTATCTGCATAACTTTTCTGTCTACTCCTAGCCATTATCAAATGATTACGGATTACCTCGATTGTTTCTGTGGTTTCTTGTGACAATTTTGGTCCTAGTAACTATTTTTCACCAACTTCATCCCAACAAATTACAGATCTACACTTTCAGCCATAAAGAGCTTCAAATGGTTCCATTTCAATGCTAGAATGGTAGTTGTTATTATAAGAGAACTCCACGAGTGCCAAGCGGTCATCCCAGTTACCCTTTGAGTCCATATCACATGCTCGTAACATATCCTCCAAGGTCTGAATTGTCCTTTTGCTTTGACGATCTGTTTGCGGATGAAAAGATGTGCTCAAAGCACGTTTAGTTCCCATCGCACCTTGAAAAGTCTTCCAAAACCGTGATGTAAAATGAGGATCTTGATCTGAAACATTGCTTACTGGTACTCCATAGAATCTGACGATCTCTTTTATATACATACGTGCCAACTTCTCTAAGGTGTAAGTCTCATTTATAGGAAGATAGTGAGAAGATTTAGTAAGTTCGTCAACAATTACCCAAAGAGCATCATGTCCGTTTCAAGTTCGAGATAAGCCTGATACAAAGTCCATTGTTGTAATATGCTCGCATTTCCACTCGGGTGTGGATAACGGTTAAAGTAACCCAGTTGATTTGTGATGTTCCAACTTAACTTGTTGAAATGTAAGACACATGGCAACAAACTCACCCATATCTCTCTTCATGTTACCCCACCGATAACTAGACTTCATATCCTTATACGTCTTAGTACTTCTGGGGTGGATAAAATACTTGGACCGATGTGCTTCTTCCATTATCTCTCGTCTCAAACTAGCACCATTCAGAACACACATTCTCTTACCAACTCAAAGCAAACCATCACTGTGCAGTATAAAATCTGACTTGGAACTCAAACCTTTCAAAGTAGCTTGTACCTTCTGGATCTCGTGCTTGTGCTTCTCCAATCCTTTCTATCAAAATAGGCTGCAATCTAATAATGCAAAGACAATACTGTCTTAAGTAGTCAAGGTTGCCAAATGCATGAATCTTCTAACAATTTCCACTCTTTTATCATCAAGTGTGCAACCATAGACTCAATGCATCGGCAACCACGTTAGCTTTGCCCGGATGATCTTGGATGGTGCATTTATAATCGTTGAGAAGTTCTATCCATCTATGTTGGTGCCTCATATTAAACTCTTCTGTGAAAATAAATACCTCAAGCTTAGAAAATATAGTTGCACCTTGTAATTGATCAAACAAGTCATCAATGTGAGGAAGTGGGTATTTGTTCCTCACAGTCACATGATCCAATTGCCAATAATCAGTGCACAATCTCAACGAATCGTCTTTCTTTTTAACAAACAATACGGAAGCACCCCAAGGCGATACACCTGGTTGAATAAGGCCGTATCTAGTAGTTCTTGCAACTGAACCTTCAACTCTGTTGGAGCCATTCTATATGGAGCTTTAGAAACCGAACTTGTTCCTGGCAATAACTCAATAACAAATTCAAATTCTCGATCAGGGGTTAGCGCTTTTATATCATCAGGGAACTCATCACCGAACTCACGAACATCTAGAATGTCTTCAATTTTTTGCTCTTTCTTACCTTGATCAAATGCATAACAAACGGTACCCTACACAACCTCTAGAAAGCAACTTACGAGCATGAATAGCTGAAATAATAGGTGTTGAAGAAAACCCTTTATCCCCCAACCAATTCCACTATACCTTGTTCCGGCATATCAAAAGTAACACTCTTAGCATGACAATCAGCATTAGCATGCAGTTGAGATAACCAGCCCATACCAAGAATGACATTCAAATTCTGAAGGGGAGGAAGTATCATATCAGCGTTAAGTCCCTTACCACACACTACTACTAGGCATGATCTATATATAACGCCACTAAGTAAGGAGTCCTCCCGCAGGTATACTCACCACAAGTTCATATGGTAAACTCTCGGGTCTCTTACCCAAATGATGCGCAAAATGCAGAGCTACATAAGAATGTGATGAACCTGGATCATTCAAAACTCGTGCCGAGTGGTGAAAAATAGAAAGTGTACCTCCAATCACTTCGGTCGATTTTTTTGCCTCCAAAAGTCCCAAAGCATAAGCCCTTCCCTGATCAACCAAAGTGCTAAGATCAAGCTTAAGACTTAAGCCCGAAGATCATATCTTGGCTAATAAGCAAAACTTACGCTCTGATACCATCTTCGTCTACCGAAAACACTTTTAGTGGACCAAAAACACTTTTAGTCTACTTAAAAACTTTTTTAGTCGACTGAATCCTTTAGAAACTTCCTTATCAAAATTTTGAACACTTTCCATTCGACTGAAAACTATTTTCAGTCGACCGAGTCCTTCAGACTCCAAAACTTAAACATCAAAAACTTTTGAGTCGACTGAAACCACTTCCATTCGATCAAAAATTTCAGAAATGATAAAAATCATTTTCTCAATATTCTCAAAAAGACCACAAGCTTATTTACTAAAAAGAAAATTTTTGCAAAAGGAAAAAGAAAATTTTCGGGATATTACATTCTCCCCTCTTTAAAAAATTCCGTCCTCGGAATTTAAAGCGTACCTTTAAATGTCAAAAACGTTGAGGGTGCTTTTCACGCATGGCTTTCTCAAGTTCCCAAGTTGCTTCCTCAATTTCGTGATTCCGCCACAAAATCTTAACTAACGGAATGACTTTCGTCCTTAACACTTGGTCGCGACGATCTAAAATCTCAACCGGTTGCTCTTCGTAGGAAAGGTCCTCCCGAACTGATAAAGGCTCGTACGACACAATATGCGTTGGATCGTAAACATATTTTCTCAAATTCAAGAATGGAAAACATTATGAACGTGCGAAAGCTCTGGCTGTAACGCAATTCTGTAAGCCACCGGACCTATTCTTTCTAAAACCTCGAATGGACAAACAAACCTAGGGCTAAGCTTGCCCAAACGCATCACCCCCTTCCAAGGTGAAACCCTCAAAAACACATGATCACCCACCTCAAATTCAAGTTCATGACGATGATTTGACTTTATAACTGCACTGTCTATCTTGAGTCGCCTTGAGACGTTCCCGAATCAAATCAACTTTTTGAGTGGTCATCTGCACCAATTCTGGTCCTAATAACCGTCTCTCTCCTACTTCATCCCAACATAGTGGTGTCCGACATCTCCGTCCGTATAATGCCTCAAACTGTGCCATCTTAATACTTGCCTGATAGTTGTTGTTATATGCGAATTCAACCAAAGGCAAATGATCATGCCAACTCCCACCAAGGTCTAGCGCGCAAGCTCTCAACATATCTTCTAATGTCTGAATGGTGCGCTCGGACTGTCTATCTATCTGCGGATAATAAGCCATGCTAAAACGAAGGTCAGTGCCCATAAAATTCTAAAAGCTCCTCCAGAACTTCGAAGTGAAATGTGGATCTCGATCTGACACTATAGATAATGGTACACTATGCAACCTCACAATTTCATCAATATATAATTGAACTAATTTAGATAAGGGTGCTGTTGTTCGGTTCAAAAGGAAATGCGCAGTCTTTGTCAACTTATCAAATATAACGCAAATGGTGTCAAAACCCTTGACTGTCCTCGATAAGCCTCCCCAAAATCGGTGGTTACATGCTCCCACTTCCACTACAGAATCTCAAGCGGTTGAAGCAGTCTACTAGGCTTCTGATGCTCTATCTTCACTTTCTGGCAAACTAAACAACGAGAGACAAATTTTGCTATATCCAATTTCATGCCGCTCCACCAGAAATGCTCTCTAAGGTCATGATACTTTTTGTCCCTCCCGGGTGGATAAAGAAACCAGAACTATGAGCCTCGAACAGTAACTCCCTCGTCAAGGATAAACCAATTGGCACACAAAGTCTACTACGGAACCAAACCACACCATGCTCGTGAATTTTGAACTCGGATTGCTTCCCATTGTTAATGTTCTCAATGATGTGAGCTATACCCGAATCTCCATCTTGGGCTTCCCTGATCCTGCTAATCAAAGTAGGTTGTATCTGTAATGGTGATAAATATTCACCACCATCTTGACATCTAATCTCAAGATCCAAGTTCATCATATCCTTCAACAGTTAAGGTTGACAAGTGATTTGTGATGCTAAGTTTCCACTGCTCTTCCTACTGAGTGCGTCCGCTACAACATTCGCCTTACCAGGATGATAATGAATCGTGCAGTCATAGTCTTTCAAAAATTCCAACCAACGCCGCTGTCTCATGTTCAGCTCCTTTTGGGTGAAAATATACTTAAGACTTTTATGATCAGTGTAAATCTCGCAAGTCTCACCATACAAGTAATGCCTCCATATCTTCAAAGCAAAAATCACTGCCGCTTACTCAAGATCATGGGTGGGATAGTTCTCTTCATAGGGTTTAAGCTGTCTCGAAGCATAAGCAATCACCTTACCATGTTGCATTAAAATACAACCTCCTCAAGGTCATCCAAGAACAACATATACTTCGGATACACCATGTTTTTTGAATGGGTCGGAAGTAATACAACTCCAATAACGTATAGCAAGAATGCCTTCGTATACATCTCCAAATCATAGGGAGTGTATGCATTAGGTAGCACGCCATACTGCTATCTCAGCCACTTAAGTTTGATGCCGTTTGATGTAAGGGCTTCCTTCGAAATTCTCAAAAATATTGCCTCACAAGCTAAGCTACCGTTGCAGACGCTCTACTCGACGTAATGGGTCTGCCATAACATGGGAGTCCAAGTATAAAGCCGACGTCCTCTAATATAACAGTCATTTCACCAAACGGGAAGTGAAATGTGTTCATCTCACTCCTCTGTTGCTCAACTAGAGCAGATATAAGGCACTCGTCGTGCCGAGACCAATGAGGAAGGACAGTGAACAAAGAGAACCCTGACAATTTAATATTTTTTATTGTTCCACATTTAATACCCACTCTTTGAGGTGACTTGTGTTTTGAATTGTTTCCAAAACACCCATTTTCGCACCTTCAAATACGTCCATCACAACGTGGTCATCATAATCGTATTGGATTGATGGATCATAAGGTCCGGGGTTGAACTCCATATCTTTAAGAAAAAAATATATTCGTGAACCAACTTAGTGTGCATACTATTTACATCCCAAATCTAAAACAAGAACACATAATCTAAAATCAACACCCAATTTGAAGCCCTAAAAACCTCTCAATTTTGAAGCCCTAAAAATTCCCCAATTTGAAGCCCTAAACATGCCCCAGTTTGGAGCCTTAAAAAATGCGCTAATTTGGAGCCCTAAAAAACTCCCAATTTTAAAGCCCTAAAAATGACCTAATTTGGAGCCTTAAAAAATGCCCAATTTTGAAGCCCTAAAAATGACCTAATTTGGAGCCTTAAAAAATGCCCAATTTTGAAGCCCTAAAATTGTCCTAATTTGGAGCCCTAAAAAAAACCTATTTTGAAAACCTAAATTTCGAATCTCAAGCAAAACCCTGATTTCAAAACCTAAACGCCACTAATTCAGTCTCTAATTTGAATCCATACATAGAGTAAATCACTAATTCAATCCCTAATTTCAATTTCTAAAAAAAATCGAATTTTAGTTTATGGTAAGAACACAATTAAAACCTAAAATAAACATCAATTGAAAGCTAAAGAAGTTACAATTCATGAAATTAACATAGTTTTATAGCAAAAAATTTGAAATACTTACTTGCTTCAAAGTTGATCTATTTAAAAAAAAATCACCAATCTTCTAGCTACTTTCCATCAATCTTCTAGTGTAAGATTTGAGTTTGTGTTACGATGGAGATTATAGATGAATGAATTGGGAGGATGAAGATGATGGAGGAATGTTTTGGGAGGATTATGATGATGGGGATGGGGAGAGAGAGAGAGAGAGAATCTACTGGGTTTACAAAACCCGTGTAAAGAGAGATAGAGAGAGAAAGGAAAAAAAACCCGTGTAACCGCTACAAAGAGTAGCAATTAGAGCCCCACGATGACCGCTACTCTTTGTGGCGGTTACGTGGGCCAGTGACCTGCTTTGGTGGTCCAGTGACCTCTACTCTTTGTAGAGGTCAGCACAAGTTGGTGGGCCATTAATGTCTACAAAGAGTAGCGGTCAGCTAATTGATGGTGGGCCATTAACCTTCACTCTTTGTAAAGGACAGGTAATTTTGAACTGGGAGGGGCATTTTTGGCCATTGCCCTAATCGCTTATAAGAGGGGCGATTAACACTTTTTGAAGAAAAACAAAATGAAATCTGGGTCATCCACAGGTACACGTGGACTACCAGAAATATGGCAAAGAAATATTTATTTCTCCACCGGTAGACAGGGATCGACTCCCATATATATATGTGTGTGTGTATACACACACACACACACACACACGTGGATGGCCCAAATTTTCTTTTTTCTTTCTTTTTGCTGAAAAAGTGCTAATAGCCACAAAGAGTAGCTATTACCAAACTTTCCCAAAATGCCCCTTGCGAACCCCGATGTTGTGTAAAAGTCTCTGATAGCTAGTCTTTGTGACTATTAGCGGCCAAAAAAGTGGGCCCTAACCGTTACAAAGAGTAGCGATCAAGTGGGCCCTAACCGCTACTCTTTGTAGTGGTTAGACGGGATTTTGCTCAATCTCTCTCTCTCTCCCCCTTTTCCTTCCCCACTTTCTCTCTCCTTTTCCTTCTCTCCCTCTCTCTCTCTCTCTTCCTTCCCCACTTTCTACATCATCTTCGTCCTCCCAATTCATTCCTCCACAACACAAACTCATATCCTCTCTCAATCTCCACCATTTTTACCATACATGAAGCAAATTATTTAATTATTTAAATATGCCTAAAAAGAGGGTCTCTACAGCCCCTCGAGGATAGAGCGTGCTTGCAGCGAACATCACCAAAAAAAAAAAAAAGAACAACGCATATTTTTAGTGAAAAAATGAAAAAAAAACCACGTGACTCAAAGACAGACTCAAAGAATCACACAGATATGAGGTCGGACCTTCATAGGTTTCCTTGTATTCCTAGGAGGAATCAGACCAATGTAGTTCGTTGGAATACAGATATTGTTCGAAGCTGGAGCCAACAGTAACAATGGTTGGTCGTCGAACAATATATGAGAAAAAGTCATGTTTGTTATCAGAGCCACCAAATTCATTTGAATGTCAGCAGACAAAATTTACGTCTAGATACCGAAGCCCTTGAATCGATTCCAAAGGGTCGTCTAGTAAGGCAAGGATGACGAACGTGGGATTAGAATTAGAATTTAGAGTGGAGCTCCAAAGACTGCACTAGATGACGTTGAATCCTACCCTAGGTGTTATCGTAAGAAGGGTTGTAATGAGTTCGGCATACGGTTATATATGGAGTTGCAGTTGGGTTTCAAGTAGCGTGGTTATTGCCTTTAAAGACAATTTTATAGTTGATATATATATATATGGGAGCTGATCCCTTGATAGCGCTAGCAAAATAGGAGATTTTGCTAGCGCGATCTGGCCGTCCATCCCTTCTTTTTTTGGCCTGACACCGTCAGTCAAAAAGTCGTCCGCTATACTGTGTTGCGGACGACTTTCCGACAACCTTTGACTGACACGACTGACACAATTTCAGATTGTTTGTACCATAGATACGGCACACGTCCGCTGTACCGTATGGCGGACAGTATTTTTTCTTCTCTTTCAACACAATTTTCTTCTTCTTCAGACTCGCTTCCATTTTCAGCTCCCTTCAAGCTTCGAGATTCCGTCGAATGTTCATTATTTTTCTGACTTTTAGGTTCTTAATTGTGCCGTTTGAGATTCCATCGATGTTGAGATTGTTGATTGTTAATCATATGTTTTTTATTGTCAATCGATATTGTGATTGTTGATTCCGTGGCTAAAACAAGTCTTCGGTCGCCAATTTATTAAAAACAGGAGATCTTCAACACAATGTATTTGGACGTCCGCTACACTGAGTAGTTGACGGAGAAGCAGAAACAGTCAACTTCAACACTTGGAAAATTTTTCATAATTTATGTCCGCTACACTGTGTAGCGGACGGAAAAGTAGAAACAATCAACCTCATTACTTAGAAAATTTTTCAGTGTTTGGACGTCCGCTACACTGTGTAGCGGACGGAAAAGCAGAAACGATCAACTTCAACACTTAGAAAAAATTTCAGTATTTGGACGTCCACTATACTGTGTAGCGGACGGAGAAGCAGATAAACCAACTTAGAAAATGTTTCAGTATTTGGACGTCCGCTACACAGTAGCAGACAAAGAAACAGAAACAATCAACTTCATTAGAAAATTTCAGTATTTGGATGTCCGCTACACTGTGTAGTGGGTGGATACTTTCAACTAAACAATTCTCAATGAATTTTGTTTTCCACCGTTCAATCATTCTCAATGAGAACAAAAAAACCAACTCTAATCACAAATCAAATGTCCACTGATATGAACACAAATAAATCACTCAATCATTCAACACAAATCAACTGATCTCAACACAAAAAAATCACACTAATGACAACTTTCTAAATAAATAATCACGATTTATTAAATAAAATTATTGTAATGGTACAATGTCAACTAGGTGTCCTCATGTTCAGCCGGATGTTCGTCCTTAGACGGATTTTCAATAAACCTAATGTCTCTAGGCCGGCCTTTCAAAATTTGCCAAGCTATCCTATATCTAAAGCGTTCTACGCATCCTAAACTCCAGGCGGCCGCCTTGAGGCTCTCAGACCGACAGATGTAATCCATGTACATGCATAGGAAGACGCCGCAGTCCGAAGTATTATGTTGCTTGGGCCTCGTCTTCTTCAATCGAAAATGGAGCTTTGGCCGCGCCGGTACAGGTACACCACGGATAGCATTGACCATGGCACAAAATATATTCTGCGAGAAACAGAAAACGGCGTAAGACACGAGTTAACATTTACAATTGGCAAGTTACAATAAGCATTAAACAATCAACTTCAAGATTACCATAGAGTCCAGCTGGGCTTTATACATCTGCAGCACAGGCATGTGGGGGGTATCGTCGTGGAGACTGTCGATCACCGATACGACTTTTTCCGTTGGTTCATAGCAAACCAAGTACCAGTGGCTTTCCCCTAGAAATGGGATTAGAAACACGTGGGCAACCATTGAGCTCACTGGACTATCCCTATTCAGATACGCTCGTAGGTTATCGGACGGTCTCCACTGACTCAACTTTTTCTTTCCCCTTCGTTCGACCCACTCATGCCATTCAGCCACTAGGAGGCTATGAAAAAAGGCATCCAACAAAAATATGGCCGGATACTCATTCGGCCTCCCCGGCCCCTTTCCTTCAGAATCTCCACGTAAGTAGAGATGATGCCGCTGTCTAACCAACTCCCCGGAGCCAGGGAGGACATTTCTCCCCACGAGCAACAGTAATCCATCCCCTCAGGGTGATTCACACTATATAACGCTTTGTCTCGGGGGAACCCGCTAAAATACCGCTCTATGATAATTTGGCATTTATGCGGCTTTAGGGGCTTCAGTGGATGCCCTTTGCGATACTCCCCTCGGGGGTCGACCGGGGGATATTGCACTCCTTCGGGGGGGTCTACCGGGGGATATTGCACTCCTTTGGGGGGGTCTACCGGGGGATATTACCCTCCTTCCTCAACATATGGTCCCGCCCACGGGACAATGGGGCTCGGACAGACTGATGTTTCCGAAACCCCAGTCCTGCGTGACTTGACTCTGAGAGAGGGGTTGGGGTTCCGAGTCCAGAAGCAAAGAGAAGGAGGGTGCACTGTACTCTTCCCACGGCGCTTGAGCCTGGCCCATGGTGCTTGGCGGTCCCCAATCACCACCCATTCCCAGTACAGAGGGACCACCGTATCCCTGGCTCACCCCCGAAGTCTGTCCTGATGGATCACCGTATCCCGAGCTCACATAAGGGGGCTGCCACCCCGGTTCCCCCATTCGCGGGTTGACGCCCGAAGGCTGCCCGGATGCTTGGCACAAAAAATGGCTACAGCCATAAGCCAACGATTCGGCCTGTTGGCGAAGCTCCTCGCCCATTGCATCCACCAGATCCTTGCGCTCGCTCAACTTCTGGAAGAAGGCGAACGAGGCATTAACCTACATCCCAAGAGATAATAAATAAGTAACTTCATACACACTTAGAATCATCAAGGTCAATTAAAAGCACTGGTTGGGCAGGCATACCAGATTGTATGCCATCTGCTCATCGATCTGACCCCTAGGGTGGTACTTCTCTCCGCGTTCAAACCTTACTGGAGCTACTCTCCTCCGGGTGATGCGGTAGTACCACTCATTGTACTGTTCGATGCTGATCACGGGGTCAGGCTCCGACACAATGGCCGCCAACGTGTCCTGCCAGGAATCCCAAACCTCAAGTTCTCGTGCGCACAAGTCGTGCGCATTCGCCTTGCCAAACCGTCCGACACCCGGTGGGTTCCTGTTACCCCTCATATCCGGCGCATCGACTGGCAACCCCTGCAGGCACTCAAAATGGCGCATAGCACGATCTGGTAGCTGCCACTCTGCGACCTCGAAGTGGATCAGGGGTGTGCGTTGCAACCCAAAGAGCGTGAAGACGAACGACTCCCCCACCCGTCGCGCCAAACGTTTGTACGGTGCCCATCGCATCTGGCCCGGAGATAACGAGTCGAGCTCCCCCCGATAGTACGTAATGTTATGATGGGGATCGTCTCTCCTCGGGTAGTGGCTATCCTTCCGGCTGTACTCCCAGGCGCACAACCGAGGCCACACATTATCCGTTCCGTCCCTACGCCTGGGTGTGCCGGTAGCAAGGTGTTCATAAGACCACACCTGAGAGCAAAGACAAATTAAATAAAGTATCGTCAAAATTAAATGTCGATTCAACCAAAAAAAGAAGCACGTAATGAAGATTTGTATGATATACCTGCAATAGCGAGAGACACGCACATATAGCTTTGGAGTCGGGCCTCGTTGCCTTGTGCAATGCTCGGTACAGGTACGCAAGAGTTGCTGTACCCCAGGCATAATCCCCAACCTCCAGCAGGTTACCCAACAACGGTAAATATTTGACGCTGACCGTATTCTTCGACGTTGTTGGGAACAGAATTGCCCCCATCACCCACAAGAGGAAAGCTTGTGTGTATAGCACAAGCATCTCATCCGTGTAGTTTTTCGGGAGAACCTTGTAGGTATCTACCAACCACTTCAACTTGATACCACCAGTGCTAAATTGATCATGGGGTATTGAAGTAAAGAAGTCCCTAGCGGTTCTCTTATTCGTTGCTTCCGACGGAGGAGCAATTACCGGCCGTCCCGTCACCGGTAACCCTAAGATGAACCCTACATCTTCTAGGGTAATCGTCATCTCTCCTAGAGGGAAGTGAAACGTATTCGTTTCACTTCTCCACCTTTCAACAAGGGCACCTATTAAGTGCCGGTCAAGGTGTTGAAAGATTTGCCCATGCGTGAAAATCCCAAACCCAAGCCCACGCAGTAACCGTTTCTGGACTTTGTTCAACTTCCAGGCTTTGAAATTATCGGACACTTCTACTGTGTTGAGAAGTGCTCTTTCCTACGAATTAATAAATACAATTTAACCAAAACAAACGGTACACAATGTTCGTAAGAATAGGAAAGTTGATAAAATAAAGATCTTACCCCACCATCCCATAAGAGCGTACTGACATGATTTGCTTGGTCGTATAATACGGAGGGATCTTCTGGTCCAGGGTTAAAATCCATTTTTTTGACTGAAATTACCAAAAATTGGCAAGGTTGGAAGCGTAAAAATTTTCAAACATACAACGCTAGCATGTGCTCACATAAGTTGACATGCTGTATATATGCAAGTGAAATCACATGAACATTTAAGCAATACACATATATTGACAAACGCTAGCACAATCCACCGCATACATATTCAAAACCAAGCATAAGCCGCAATAATCATAACAAACTCTAGATTATGAACAAATAAAGGATTAGAATGTGAACTTACGTGATTGATGAGACGATTAAAGGATTTCTTTGGAAGAAATTGCGCAGATCTACTTGCCAACGCCGCTAGAAAAATTGTGAGAAGAAAGATGAATCAGTTTTGAAAAGAGAATGAAACACATTTTCGGTATAGTTAGATTTGTCTAGTCCGCTACACAGTATCGAAGACGATGGACTGATGTGATAACTGTCACGGGGGTTATGGTGACTTGACCGCTGTCAGTCAAAAAGTTGTGCGCAACATAGTGTAGCGGACGACTTTTTGACTGACGGTGTCAGGCCAAAAAGTTATCCGCCAAATAGTGAAGCGGACAAGGACGAGGGGCAATATGGTAAAAAAGTCCGTCCGCTACACTATGTAGCCGACGACTGACAGCTTTCGAAAAAGATCTGGGTCGTCCATCCCGAAGGGATGGACGGCCAGATCGCGCTAGCAAAATCTCCTATTTTGCTAGCGCTATCAACGGATCAGCTCCCTATATATATATATATATATATATATATATATATATATATATATATATATATATATATATGGGAGCCGATCCCTATCCACCGGTGGAGAAATAAAATTTCTCCACCAAACCGCTACAAAGAGTAGCGGTTGCCATCATTATTACTCGCAAATACACAACCGCAACACTTTGTTGCGGTTGCGCCCCCATGGCCCCCCTACCCCTTCCCCCTTGCCCCCATGGCCCCCTTCCCCTGTCCTGCCCTCGCCCGCCACGTGGCCTCCCCCTTCCCCCCATGGCCCCCCGTCCTCCCCTCCCCCCAGGCCCCCCCATGCCCCCAACCGCAACACTTTGTTGCGGTTGGCCCCCTTCCCCCGGTCCCCCTTCCCAATTCCCTGCCACGTGTCCCCGTCCCCCTCTCCCCCGCCACGTGGCATCCCCTTCCCCCGCCACGTGGCCCCGTCCCCCCACCATGCCCAACCGCAACACTTTGTTGCGGTTGGCATGCTAACCGCAACAAAGTGTTGCAGCCCCCCCAACCCCCCCCACGTGGTGTCCCCCCCCCCCCCCCGTGATGCCCCCATGGCCCCCCCTTCCCCCCGTGATGCTCCCTTCCCCATGGCCCCCCCTTCCCCCTCTCGTGATGCCACGTGGTGTCCTTCCCCCTCACTCACAGATTTTTTTTGTCTTCTTTCTTCTCTTTCCTTCGCTTTTTTCTCTTTATAATCCCTCCTCCCCGAACCCTTTCTTCCACTCTCCATCATCTTTACTAACTATCTCATACTCCATATCTCACCTACAACAATACAAACAAAAAAATTTTACGCTAGAAGCTCGGTGGATAACCGCTAGAAGATCGGTGGATTTTTTTTAAAATATATCAAGTCAAAACAAGTAAGTATTTTTTGGGTTTTCTTGTAATTCAATGTTAATTTCAAAGTTCAAAAATAGTCATTGTAGACTCAAATCGAAGATAACAAAAATACAAATTGAAGGAAACAAAAATCAGATCAATCGGAGATCGGATGAGCGGTATTACATTTATAGATTCCAAAATAGCGATTTTTTAGGGCGTCTAAATTAGGATTTTTCACGAATTTATAAAAAATAGCTAGAGCTAGATTTTGCCAAAGTGTGAAAAAGAGACCCTAGTTATTTTTAAAAGATCTATATCAGGGAAAAATTTTAGATTTTTTCAAATACTGGAAAGGGGTTAACTGATACGGGGAACCTTGAAACTTTGCACTGTAATTTAAAATATCAAGCCAGCGCGATTTCATGCAAAACTTTTATGAGAACCCTAGGATGTTGGGAAGTTCCATCCCCCAGGAATTCGGGCCATTCTGAAGTCGTTAGCTATTTTTTTGGCCGAACGGGCTTTTAAGCGCTCGATCCGGACACCGGTTCGGGATTTTTGGGCGAAAAGTCCGTAGAATACTTTTTAGATCAAGAATGAATTCGGGAAGCTTAAAATAGCATTTCAATGCACTTTTGAGATCGTTCTGATGCCAGGGGCATTTTGGTAATTTGCCACCCCGAGAGGGGTATTTTGGTAATTTTATGGTGTTAAGTTTTTCAAAGGACTTTCTAGTCCAGAAATGTAAGTAAAACACCTGAAAGGTTGTTTTGAAGCTGGTTTGGGGCGTTAGGGTGATAATGAACCCCCGGGGGCATTTCGGTAATTTGCCTCTCATCGAGGGTATTTTGGTAATTGAACATTGTAACACAACTGGAGGAAAGAGTAGGAGTGTAAGACACCCGAAAAGTTATTTTAAAGTTGTTCTGAGATGTTTGTTGGGTCGATAGCTGCCAGGGGGTATTTTGCTTAAGTTGGGGTTGTTTTGGTAACTCATCTCCTTTAAAATTTGATAAAGGAAATATTTGGTATATAATTGATGTAATACATTTAAAAAGTAGTTTTAAAGCAGTTTTGAGGTGTTGGGGCTGTAGCGGCCATCAGGGGGTATATTGCTAAATAACCATGTTGGCGCTAAATTTTAGGGAACTAGCGTAATTAAGCGTTCGGAGTTGTGAGAAGTGAGGAATTGTTTTAATACATTGAAATAATGAGATAATTACTATTGCTAATGCGTTGGTAAGCTAGGTTAAAGATCCATTTATAGTTTTGGAATGTAAATATTATGGATACTAAGTTGGTTTACGATTATATTTTGTTCTTAGATATATGGATTTCAACGCTAGACCTCATGATACATCAATCCTATACGATGACGATGACCACGTCGCGAGGCACGTATTTGACGGTGTCGATAGGGGTGTTTTGGAAACAATTCAAAGCACAAGTCACCACGATGAGTGGGTACTAAACGAGGAACAAATACAACTATTACACCGTCAAAATTTATCTATGTTCACCGATCCCGGGATTTGGTCTCGACACGACGATTGCCTTATATCCGCTCTAGTTGAACGATGGAGGAGCGAGACGAACTCATTTCACTTCCGGTTTGGTGAAATGACTATTACATTAGAGGACGTCGGATTTATACTTGGAATCCCATGTCACGGCAAACCCATTACTTCGAGCAAAACGTCTGCATCCATAGCGAAGATGGCTAGGCAGTATTTCCCGGGAATTCCGAGGGAAGCTCTTACAACGAACGGCATCAAACTTAAATGGCTGAGAGAGCAGTATGGCGTGCTACCGGATGAATACACTCCTCACGATTTCGTGACGTATACGAAAGCATTCCTTCTGTATATTATTGGAGCCATATTACTTCCGACGCATTCGAAAAACACGGTGCATCCGAAGTATATGGTGTTCTTGGAGGATCTTGAGGAGGTATACTCATATTCGTGGGGTTCAGCTGTCCTTGCGCACCTATATCGAGCACTGCACAAAGCTACGAGAAAGGGTGCCAAGTCCATTGCCGCCTGCCTCACTCTATTACAGGTTTGAGCATTTATTTTCTTGGTTGACGTGTCAATATATTCTAGCATTAATGTGCTAATTCCAGATAATGTTTGCATTCACAGGTTTGGTCTTACGAGAGGCTACCCACGGGTCGTCCACAACCGCGGGAATATTTCGATGAGACGTGGCCTAGGGTGTGGGCCTGGGGGCCTACGACCAACCGGAGGAGACGGGTAGACCCGCACCACCATCTAAAGTTCTATCGGGGGGAACTAGAGATACTCAATGCATCCCAGGTGACGTGGCAGCCATATAGCAAGGTGATGCATCGGTTGGATGAGTGGTGTTGGCAACTTCCGGTGTCGTACGTGCTGGCAGGTTTGGTTCGGGTGCCGCTTATTCACTTCGAAGTATGTGAGTTTCAGATGCCCGATCGAGCTATGAGGCAAGCTGGCTGTCTACAAGGGATACCAAAACCCGCTGTAGACATGCGGCCATACAGGAGTGGTCGAGGGCCGAACTTCGAGGTGCCTGATGCCTTGAATTTGTTGAGCGACGAGGTGCAACAGTGGAATACCTGGCAAGAAACATATGATAGCCTTGTATCGCTGAAGGCCGACAGCATCAGCATTGAGGAGTACCTGCAATGGTTTCTCAAGGTGACGCGCACGAGGGTGAATCGCCCTTCCCAGGCGAGGAAGACATCGTATGCGCCACGTGAGATCTATGACCAGTTCTGGGCATTGAACATTGTAAGTCATGCTAGTGTTGTTTCAATTTTTATTTGCGCACCTTATCTACCATGCCTGAAATGATTAGCCATATTTTGTATGCATGTTTTTTAGGTTGACCAGGGCACTGAGGTGTTCAAGCAGCTGGAGGGGTTTGACTGGTTTGTCGCGCAGGCTCCTGACAATCTCAAGAGGTCCATTGAGAGGTACAAGACTGAAGTTCAAAACTTTAGTCTTGCGTACCGGGGTTACCAAGGGGAGCCGTCTAGTCGCTTGCCTCCTGACGCGTACGACTATCAGCCCCAGAGTCAGGTGTGGGAGTCGTCTACTCGCTTGCCTCCTGACGCGTATGACTCTCAGTCCCAGAGTCAGGTGTGGGAGCCGTCTACTCGCTTCCCTCCTGACGCGTACGACTATCAGCCCCAGAGTCAGGTGTGGGAGCCGTCTACTCGCTTGCCTCCTGACGCGTACGACTCTCAGCCCCAGATTCAGGTGACCCAAGTAGGAATCCAGGCATCGCGCCCAAGCATCCGGTCGGATAAAGGACAACCGACGAAGCCATTGAGTCCGGCCAAAAGGGATTGGATCGACCGGCACTACTTTGGGCATGAGCCAATCGCTACAGCAGACTTTCCTGTTGCTTCATTCCTAGCTCACTCAGATCTAAGACTGTTGGCGCCGAACACAGATATTTCAAATTTTCTCATTGACGCTTATATAGATCTGCTGCGTGTTAGAGAGCTAAATTATAACCCCTGCCAAACTTTGAAGCTCAACATGTATGCCTCTTTTGTTATCCCCTTCATGGTGAATAGCATGAAGGAGTTCACAGAATGGAGGAGGAAGCGAGGGACAAGCAAGGGTGAATGGCGACCATCTGCAAACGTGCTTTCCTACTTGAACGCGGACTATCAATGTCACGCAGCTGAGGCGAACCTAATCATGCTACCTGCTCTTCATGCAAGCCACTTCTTCCTATTAGTTCTCTTTCCAGAGAATAAAGTGGTCCACATATACGATAGCCTAAGGGAAGACGGACCTGGTCAGCAGCTGGCGCAGATGTACTCCACGTACATCAATGCGGTGGTTAGTTTATATCTTGACCTTCGCTCATAGTCTATTCTTCTTGTTACATAGGCTTGATAACCTTTTTTATTGTTGGATGCAGACTACTATCATTCCACTAGCGTGTCGACATTTTAAGGGGGAAGCCATCACGAGCAAAACCATGATAGATCCTTGGACGGTCGTGACGATAGAAAACCGACCAAAGCAATATAACAGTCATGATTGCGGGATTTACGTCCTCAA
This sequence comes from Escallonia herrerae, assembly GCA_033070095.1. Classification (NCBI taxonomy): domain Eukaryota; kingdom Viridiplantae; phylum Streptophyta; class Magnoliopsida; order Escalloniales; family Escalloniaceae; genus Escallonia; species Escallonia herrerae. The sequence continues at coordinate 4,813 of JAVXUP010002975.1, read as the reverse complement.
GTACATGGACTACATAGCTCGCTCAGATGTGCTCGAATATGATACGTGGTCTCGAAACGATGCCTTGACGTTTAGATATAGGATAGCCTGGGAGCTGAAAAAGGGTGTAGCTAGACGCCTTCCTTACCATTATCCTGAGATGTAGTAGACGTTCGTATGTTTTATTATTACTATTGTTGGATTTTGGATATTAAGGTTTGAAATTGAATTAATGTGTCTCGGTTTTTTTTCGAAATTGATACAAATGGGCTAACTAGCGTGCCTAAGGTTCAATGAGCAAAAAAAAAGTGACAAAAAAAATTACGTAATTTTTCGGAAGTTATGAATTGGGCCCTAAAGTGTGCCCGAACAGGCCCTTCCTAGGAAAACCCAAAAAATAATGTGTCTCGGTTTTTTTCCAAAATTGATACAAATGGGCTAACTAGCATGCCTAAGGTTCAATGAGCAAAAAAAAGTGACAAAAAAAATTACGTAATTTTTCGGAAGTTATGAATTGGGCCCTAAAGTGTGCCCGAACAGGCCCTTCCTAGGAAAACCCAAAAAATAATGTGTCTCTGTTTTTTTCGAAATTGATACAAATGGGCTAACTAGCGTGCCTAAGGTTCAATGAGCAAAAAAAAAGTGACAAAAAATTCGGAAGTTATGATTCCACAAACCAAATCACAAATTTAAACATTATAAAAGTTCAATTTATACAACTGAAATATTAACCCTAACACTGATCATCATCATCGTCCTCCTCAACCATACTGTCAGGTTCGATACCTAACACTTTATAATTTTTCGGAAGTTATGAATTGGGCCCTAAAGTGTGCCCGAACAGGCCCTTCCTAGGAAAACCCAAAAAATAATGTGTCTCTGTTTTTTCCGAAATTGATACAAATGGGCTAACTAGCATGCCTAAGGTTCAATGAGCAAAAAAAAAGTGACAAAAAAATTACGTAATTTTTCGGAAGCTATGATTCCACAAACCAAATCACAAATTTAAACATTATAAAAGTTCAATTTATACAACTGAAACATTAACCCTAACACTGATCATCATCATCGTCCTCCTCGACCATACTGCCAGGTTCGATACCTAACACTTTATAATGGTTTCTCTTGTCATGATCAGTCATCTTATTACACAACGCACACTTTCGCAAATTTTTTTGACCCGTTGCTTCTTCAATCGGATTCTTCATGCGTATTGCTCGTTTTTGCCCTTTTGTTTGAGAAATAATCGGATCAAAAATGTCGTCCTCCTCACCTTGCAGGCTAGTGCCGTCAATGACTGGCTGTGAAGCTCGATTGAATCTACTGGCTGGAGTCGTCCGACTAGTCGGAGTGTCCCGTCTTTCTGGTAATGCCATCCTAAACTGTGCAAGGTTAGCCTTATCCCGTTCGGCTGCTTCAACTTGATACCTGTACCCATCAAATGTTGACGCTGCATCCAATGATAAACCGTGCATGATGTTACAAAGGTGATTATATCGCAGCGTCTCAGATTGCTCGAAATCAACTGAAACATTGGGCACGTAAGGAATGTGACCGTGGACTCTATTGGCTTCCTTCGTCCACCGTTCCAAGATATACTGTGGAGGGATTTCACGAGCATTCTTGGCGCTAAAAACCCTCAACGCGTGTCGACAAAGTATACCTTTATGCTCAAACAGTTGACAGTTGCAATTAACCAACCCGGTGTCCATACAAACTGCTACGGTAAAATGTCTTCTGCTCCTCGGAGCCGACGAAGAGCACGGATTGGCGAAATTCGTCACATTTGTCAAAGCATAAACCTTGATCACTCTGGTGGAATACTCGTGCAACTTTGTCATGCTATATTGATTCGACTTTAGTAGTTCCTCTTGAAACTGTCTAAACATTTCCTTGGTATAGACTTGAGCCGCATGAGCCTCCAAAGGTGAAAAAACTACTATGGCTCTTTCTCTGTAAACTGTAGCCGCGTCGGCTTCTCTCTCAAGGAAAAATTGCTTGTCAAGGGCTTTCTGCATCTCTAGTACGAACTCTGTTATACTTGAAGAATGGCCTACGTACCCATCAAAGAATGCATTCATACCTTCGCTTCTCGAGGTCGTAGTCATTCCGGCTGCAAAAAACTTCTTGGTGTAGGCACCGACCCACTGTGTCTTGATCTCATACAACGATTGTAACCATTCATGATTGTGCAAATGGTAGTCATCCATTAACTTGGCCCACCTCTCCTCGAACACGTCTACCGTCAACGATTTCTTCACACATGTATTAAAGTCAGTCTTGAATGTCGGATGGTTTGCATATACATTGTGAAGCCGTTCGGGATATTTGTTGCTTATGTGCCATGTGCACAGGCCATGGTGAGTATCTGGAAGGACCTTAGCGATTGCATTTTTCATTGCCAGATCTTGGTCGGTGATGATGGTCTTTGGAGGAATATGATACATTGCTTTAAGCCACGTTTCAAATAACCACGTAAATGACTCCTCCGTCTCATCCCTAAGCAGGGCAAAGCCAAACAAGATTGACTGATAGTGGTGGTTCACCCCGGTGAACGGAGCAAAAGGCATAGAGTACTTATTTGTGCGGTATGTGGTGTCAAACGTCACAACATCCCCAAAATTTTGGTAAGCAGCTCTAGAACGGGCATCCGCCCAAAATATAGTACTAATGCGGTTCTCATCATCCAGTTGGAGACTATAGAAAAAGCCAGAATTCTCACTCTGAAGGTGCCTGAAGATATCAAGTGTAGCTTGAGAATCACTCTTACCGAAAGACTCTCTCCTCTGAGCACGAAGTTCATTTCGAAGGTCTACTTCGTTGAAACTCAACTTGTCAATCCCCCAGACTGGCTTGAGAAAACCCCCATCATTCTAGAAGGTGGAATTTTAGCCTCGGCCATTGTAAATATCAGTTGTCTGTGTGCCGCGCTTATTTCTCGGTGTTGATGAATTTGACCAATCTTACTAGGGGTCATCAACTGATGATTATGGCTCAACTCCACTCCCGTCACAACCCAATGGTTTTCATTTTTCCAGTGTACTGCATACACATGGGCCTTGCAGCCAGTACCCAGAAATGTGTCGCGTTTTCTTTGTCTTGATGGCCCTTCGTCACTGATCCGAACAACCGGGGGTACATACGGTGCTCCTCTATGACACTCAAATAGTCTTCCACAAATTTGATCTGTATTCGCCCGTTTTCTAGTAGTCTTAGTTCTAATACCGAAACCTATCGTTTTCGAATATGCTCTATAGTATGCTTCAACTTCGTCCAGTGTTTGAAAAACTTGACCCAAGTAAGGTGGATCAGAATCTTCACAAAAAGTATTTCCTCCTGTTGCATCCATATTTATACTGAAATCTAAAAAATAAAAATTATATCATTCTCAACAAGTCATAGAATTAAATAAAATAAAAATAAAGACTCTTTCCTCCAGTTGCGGAAAATTTTACAATGTTCAATTACCAAAATACCCCCGATGAGCGGCAAATTACCGAAATGCCCCCGGGGGTTCATTATCACCCTAACGCCCCAAACCAGCTTCAAAACAACCTTTCAGGTGTTTTACTTACATTTCTGGACTAGAAAGTCCTTTGAAAAACTTAACACCGTAAAATTACCAAAATACCCCTCTCGGGGTGGCAAATTACCAAAATGCCCCTGGCATCAGAACAATCTCAAAAGTGCTTTGAAATGCTATTTTAAGCTTCCTGAATTCATTCTTGATCTAGAAAGTATTCTACGGACTTTTCGCCCAAAAATTCCGAACCGGTGTCCGGATCGAGCGCTTAAAAGCCCGTTCGGCCAAAAAATAGCTAACGACTTCAGAATGGCCCGAATTCCTGGGGGATGGAACTTCCCAACATCCTAGGGTTCTCATAAAAGTTTCGCGCGAAATCGCGCTGGCTTGATATTTTAAATTACACTACAAAGTTACAAGGTTCCCCTCAATCAGTTAACCCCTTTTCAGTCTTTGGAAAAATCTGAAATTTTTCCCTGATATAGATCTTTTAAAAATAACTAGGGTCTCTTTTTTGTACTTTGGCACAATCTAGCTCTAGCTATTTTTTATAAATTTGTGAAAAACTGTCTAATTAAGTTTTCACCTTTAGCGACAATTACGTTTCGTATTCACATTAAACACACATAGTGTTACACCCTAGGAACACACACAGTGTCTTAAACCAAAATTATTTCCTCCAGTTGTGTTACAATGTTCAATTACCAAAATACCCCCGATGAGCGGCAAATTACCGAAATACCCCCGGGGGTTCATTATCACCCTAACGCCCCAAACCAGCTTCAAAACAACCTTTCAGGTGTTTTACTTACATTTCTGGACTAGAAAGTCCTTTGAAAAACTTAACACCGTAAAATTACCAAAATACCCCTGGCATCAGAACGATCTCAAAAGTGCTTTGAAATGCTATTTTAAGCTTCCCGAATTCATTCTTGATCTAAAAAGTATTCTACGGACTTTTCGCCCAAAAATCCCGGTGTCCGGATCGAGCGCTTAAAAGCCCGTTCGGCCAAAAAAATAGCTAACGACTTCGGAATGGCCCGAATTCCTGGGGGATGGAACTTCCCAATATCCTAGGGTTCTCATAAAAGTTTCGCACGAAATCACGCTGGCTTGATATTTTAAATTACAGTACAAAGTTACAAGGTTCCCCGTATCAGTTAACCCCTTTCTAGTATTTAAAAAAAACTGAAATTTTTCCTTGATATAGATCTTTTAAAAATAACTAGGGTCTCTTTTTTGCACTTTGGCAAAATCTAGCTCTAGCTATTTTTTATAAATTCGTGAAAAATCCTAATTTAGACGCCCTAA
>JAVXUP010002974.1:0-94614 GCA_033070095.1 Escallonia herrerae | reverse complement strand
AAAAAAAAAATCAAAAAAAGAATTAAGGACAGTGTATTACGTTCAAAACACGATTAAATGTTGTCAACATAAGAAGTCACTTAATGAGTTAGATGGTTGTTTGTAAAAGAAAAAAAAGATAGGAAGTTACTTTGAACATAGTAAAAGATATAAAGGATTAAGGGAGTTGCAGATGGATTAGAGACGGGTGTATAATATAGGTAAGTAGTGGGGCTAAAAAGTAATCAACTGTTAAAAAATTGAGTTTATGTGAAAATTACGTAAATGAATATTACTAAAAAAAAATTCAAGAATTGGGAAGAATGATATCGAGAAATAGAAAAAAGGGTACAATACAAAATTTTAAAAAGGGTTTTACTGTAAGGGTGTTATCCCTTTATCATAGTATGACGTTTTAGGGCACATATGATGTTGTGCAATTCAAATCACTAAAATCTTGCAAACTTTTCAGAGAAAGAAAAATTATGAACGTCAAAGTACGTATAGGGATCCTTTTGATAGCAACGACAGTGATCGTGAAAGAAACTCACAGGATGAAAATACAAATAGTAACCACACAAGAGTTAAATGTTGTCAACTGAAACACTCACGAAATCGGATTAATTATGGCGTGTAATTAATGGTGGTCTAAGGAAAGAGAGAAAATACCGGAACTTATATGTCTATCTCTACAACTTATTGGAAACACTCATTTTGATGTAATAACCTTTTTGGTATTACATAATTACTTAGCTAAAGTTTTGGAATGTAGCATTTCTAAGAATTTTTTAAAAAAATGACGAGAAATAAAAATTATAAATAGTAAATAACTATCTAGAAGGATATGTTTGATTTTCAGAATTTAAAATTCACTTTAAAGAATACAAACAATAAACACTTACTTGTGATGCTTGGTTTTTTGACAAATCTCATATTACTAGATTTAACCTTGCACGTGCATCTTGTATGCCATAGTAACTAGTATTACTTACAAAGGGAACACTCCTTTTGATGTAATACCTTATTTGGTTTTTACCTATCTCGACTTACGACACTTGATATAGTTCATATCTCGTCAACCATTTCGATGATTTTCTAAAAGATAAAGTGCAAATAAATAAGCAGTAGGATAGAGTGGTATACAACGCTCTGGAGGCCTTTACCTTCGTTAAGCTCCGAGCATCTCAAAATTTATCCTCAATCCAATTTCATACCTTGCGTCATTTATGGCTACGCTTAGATTTTTGAAGAACAAGTGGGGAAGGATCTCCCTCGATTTCTTGCCTGGAGCACGACACGCGAAGAACACTGATGAAGATATAGTTTTACCCTCATTTGAACGCCTCGTGTGCACAACATGAGATCACTTAATAGAAAAAAGTTAATCCTAGCTAACAGAATGGTCAAATTGGATACATTTATGAGTCCAGTGGTCAAAATAACACCGGAAAAAGGTTGAATAACTTTCGTGAAAAACGGGTCATAGTTCAGTAATTTGTGCCCTTTACTCTTAATCTATTTGTGACTCCCTTGATCCTTTACATCATTTCTACTACGTGCAAAATAACTTCCATCTTTGATCCGTCACTTTTCATTAAATGACACCATCATTAATCCCGTAAAGCGGATGCTTATCCTGACCACAATAAGTATTGATTTGGTTAATCTTTGCATCTTTATCATAGATGTTTCTTTCACTATCTTTCTTTTCTATAACAAAAGTATCATTATACATATTTCAACATTCCTAATTTTTCTTTCTTCAAAATGTTCGTAAGATTTTGGTGATTTGATTTGCAATTGCATGTGTCACAAAAAGTAGTTCAAACAGAGGTGAATAATGAGGTTGAAAAGTAAGTAAATATTCGTAGTTGAGATTTATATGCAAATTACTTAAATGACCATTACCAATTTTTTTAAATAAAAGGTTAAAATAGGTAGTTCAATAAAAGTTTAATTATAAGGGTGCTTTCCCTTAATAACAATTCTAACTAATCGTCACACACACAATGAAACAATAAAGTTAGAAAAATATAACATAAAGCATGGTCTTCATAATGTATTCTAGAAACCAAGTTTGTCTTGTAGGGTAGTTATTGTGTATTTGAATATTTTTCGTTGTGTTACTTTACAAAAATTATATTGGTGCAAGATTTTGTTATTCCATGCACAATGCAAATGCAAAATAGAGTTAGTAAGCTAATAGTTTTGAAAAATGAAGCATCACAAAGAAGTATATATTGTCAATATTCTATTAACTAAAAATGAAATTGTATAAACAAAACATGTTATAATATAGATAGTTATTTACAATTTAAAGATTTAATAGTTTTTTTTATAATGACGAATATCATATTTTAAGGAGGCTGTTATGTGACACTAAAAATCCTGTTACACTAACTACTAAATAGCATTGTCTTTGTATATAGTAGTATATAATAGATGCCTAAAACCAATATGACGAGACCCAATAAAAGTAGACATGGCTCGTGGCAGGCGTTTATACAAGAAAAAAATATTTGTGAACCCATTGCGGTTAAGATATAATATTATGTCATCTTCATCGACTATGAAAAGTATCAAATATATCCGTTATTTGGATGAATTGAAGTAAAGATGACCTTAATGTCTTGAATAAAAAGATGACTCTACCCCTTCACATTTTATCGTATACTCCATCACTAATATCCACCACCGCACCACCCAATCTCTTTCTTGATCAACCAATTCACTCAACTCCAACACCACCAGTCACAATCGCAACACCACCTCAATGCCACAACCTAGACCACAACCACGCACAAACAAACATATAGAGATCTGCACACACGCACGCACTCGTGCACATAATCAACCAAATGAGTTATAGATTACTGTGATCATTGTCGACAACGGTCTGCATTTTATTTGCATTTATTTGCCTTATACCTTCTTTATTTCCACTTATAGCTACTTTATTTGTATTTTCCCTAAATGTCCCCACTGTTTACGTGTAAAGGTACCATAATACCCAAAAAATTGCTCGAATTGCCAGCTCCATGGCCTACCATAGTTAGATGCAACCTTCCATGTTTCCCTTTCCAAACAGCATTCCCCACCTATGCCGCCCCATATCCCGAATATCCACCACCACCATCATCAACATGCAGAATTGGTGTTTAAGGGTTGGTGTTGAGGGTGTGATGGTGGTGGTGGTGGAGAGGAAAAAAAGTTGGTCGTGCATGTAGCTGTATTGGTTGTTGAGGGTGGTGTTGCAGTGGTATGGTGGTGGTAACGGGTCATGCATGGTGGTGGAGAGAAGACCAATGGTGGTTTGTGGTAGAGTGGCAGTTTTGTGGTCATGATATAGCCGAAAAGAAAGATATCTTCGGTGTTTCGTGGTTGTAGGTGGCGTTGCAGTGCTACGATGGCAGTAGCTGGTCACACATGGTGGTAGAGAAAAGAACGATGGTAGTTTACGGGGGCTGTGTGGGTGCAGCTGTGTCGTCACGATATTGGCCAAAAGAGACGAGGTATGACGTGTTTGATGGTGACTGTAGTGGAGGGTATGTCTATTTCATGGTGGCTGTAGTGGTCGATGGTGGTGCCATGAAGTTGATATGAGAGAGAGAGAGAGAGAGAGAGAGAGAGAGAGAGAGAGGGAGAACATTGTTGCGATGGTGTCAGGAGGGTACATGAGCGCTGATAATATTTTTACTTTTTTTTTTTTGGCATTTGGTGAATGTTAGATTGGAAAAAGATAAAAACACCTTACAACTGTTTTCACATTTTCTCACAGTTTGAGTGTGATTTCTTTAAAATAAAAAATTTACTAAAGCACACAATAAAAAGAATTGTTTTGGTCATCATTACAAAAGCACAAAATGAAAATGCTAAAGAAGATTCTGGACTGGCATGCAAAATTTTTGAAAATTGACAGGGTTGGCTAATATTACACCAAACCTCAAGGGGCTTAGAAATATTTTCCCAAAAAAATTACGTTTAATGTGGATGTTCTGTACCTAGGCTAACGTCTCCTCCAAAGCCCCCCATTATTATTACCCCTCAAGAGACGCTGGCGTTTCAGCGAAAATGATATCCATTACGTCCACTGAACTGAACTACCTGGTCTTCCGCTATCTTCACGAATCTGGTATGTCTTTCTTCCATCTGTTTATGGCTCACAATTCATTTCTATTGGCAGTTGTCATTCAGTTTGCTATGTAAATATACCTGTGATCCGCCCTTTAAAGCCAAAATCGTTGATGGGTTTGCTGGGTATCATAATTTGAAGCACTGGATCATCCAAGCTCCAATTTAGTTTTGTTGGGGCAGGTGCGGGTGTCGTTGTGTGCGTGTCCATGATGCGTGTTTACACTCTTTGTGTGCGTGTGTTTTGCAAGCTGAGCCCTACTATCTACTCCATTATATTTGCCACTATGGCTTTTTCTGAACTTTTAGGATATAAATTGGACATCTGAACATTTAATTGAACTTAAATAGGAATTACAAGTCATATAAGTGCTGCTTGGCAAGTCAAAACGTGGGCAACAACAACGAGTAAAACCAATGCGTACATGTTCAACATCCATTCTAGGAAACGGTAAAAAGTCGAAAAAGAACAATAATTGTGAAGCAGAGAGAGTGCATTGTTTTATAGTTTAGGACGGAACGGAAGAGTTACGAAAAGTGTTATAGTTCTGCAATCCTTTAAGAATTTAGAATTTTGAAGGATGAAATCATCATGCTAAGTAGGAGAAAAGTTGGAATTCTTTTCCATGAAAAGTAGGGGAAAACGTATAATCATTTCCGATCTAATTTTTTGCTTCCAAATCTACAGGCTCGTGAGGAAAGAAAAAGTTGTGTTAATGTTTCATTTCCCTTCAATTTTCTTCATAAGGAATTATAGTCATCTAGCTTAATGATCGTAAGCCAAAAAGAAATTCGTTTTTTTCTTTTTTAATTTTATAAGTTATCTCTAAATGAATGTATATTATGAAGTATTTAGACCTAGTTTGGCAGTGCTTTCAGGAGGCTCGTAAGTGCTATTAGTCGCCAAAAGCAGGTAAGCTAGCATTTGACAACCGTAAGTGCTTCTGCGTCTTAGTCTCCAAAAGCAGAAATCTTTTTTGGCATAAGAAGTGGAGGGCTGCTTTTGGCATAATCACTTCTGTCATAATCTATAATGCAATAGTGACTTAATGCCAAACTGGCCCTTATTGGTTTGAGCTATGCCATTTTCTTTCGTGGGTCAAGTCCTGTACATTATAATGGAAAGGGAAGGGGCTGAATAGAGAAATTTCATTTGAGAGGGGCTATAGCATAAGCATGTAAGAGAATATGTAGTTGATGTAATGTGGCAACATTATCTCCTCCTAATGGACAACAATAAACAATTTTTTTTTGATTGACATACCATAAATGAAGTAAGTTCCCCTCCAGTTTCAGTGAATAACCTACTCCTCGAGTGTTCCATGTCGGATAGTTTAAAGAAATGATCTTTTACAAGCACCAAAAGAGGCACATCTATTTGAATTCATAGGTATCTCTACGAGGTTATATTCTCTTCTGTTGTTAAATATATATATATATATATATATATATATATATATATATATATATATATATATCATATATCAATAGTCACACCGGCTTAAGAATTTTATGACAGTCAGTTTTGCAAGTTTGCGGGGTTGAAAGTGTTGCATTATCATTTCAATATCGCGCTATATTTTACTTTTTTGTGTCTAGGCCCATTCAGTTGCTTAAGAAAATTTCACTTTGTTACAGTGATATTCTTTATGGGTAAATGGCTTCGGAGTTAGAATAAGGGCTTCGTGGAGAAAGATGGTTCTGGAGAAGTTTGGTGTATGGTATTCAGTTGGAGGCCTAAGGTGGGTTTGGGTTGAGGTTGTTGTGGGGGGGGGGGGGGGGTCGGAGGTCTTATGCTTGGACGCATTCAAGAGCGGTAGAAACATCTGGGTGTGCTTTTGGCGTTACATCTGGCGCGGGGCAGGAGAATTTTTGCAAGCCCTCGTGGGGCTATATGGTTTTACTGAAGGCATAAATTTCTCGTTTTGATTTGTTGGTTTCAGACGTCAGCATAGGTAATTGAATCAGAAGAAACCTGAAAGAGGGAGTAAAATTTTGTGGCTGTATATTTGGGCTGATTCTATTCGGTGGTGTGTGAAATAATGGCAGAGGTTATGGTGGTTTGGACCAGGCATTCTTCGGCTAAGGACTAGGGATCCTTGGATTACAATGCACGGGCACCTCATCTAACGAATCGTAAACTTTGGACGCGTTTACCTTTGAGTTAGTTTATCAGACATAGCAGACACTTCTGGAAAAGTGTCTCACACATATGGGGGAAATACACAATTTACTTCTTTGGGTCATTTTGGAAAATACCAGTATACTTTTGTACAATTTCTTCTTCTTCTTTCTACTGCTATCCTTTTTCCCGCTTCTTATTCCTTCTATTTTATGCTACTTCTTTCTTTACTTGTTATTTTTTTTCATGCTTCTTCGATGGTTTTTTCTCCTCATTCTCCTTTCTGAAATTTATATTTGAGTGATTATAACATGCATCTTTTGATTGCTTTAACTTGATTGGAAAGATGTTATATATACACACGCATCTATACATATATAAAAGTACGGATGAGCTTAAATGGCTAACCTTTTTTTTCGTCGAAATGCGCTTTATGAATTGAAGCCTTCCTAAAAGGATAGGGCTGATTATGAGTGTTTTTGACTTATAACTTTTCTTTTCCATAAAATACCCCCCTTTTGAACTAAAGTGTTATTAAAAATAAGTGTTTTTTTTTCTTTGACTTCTTATAGGATATCAAGTTTCTTTCCTTAAAATACCCTTATTAGAATTTTTTCCCCCATAAAATATCCCTTTTAGATTTAAAAAAAAGGGTGTTTTTGACTTCTCATAATATATGTGTTTTTGACTTTTCATAATATATCAAGCTCCTTTCCTTATAGTACCTTTATGCAAATATATGTTTTTGTTAGAGTTAAGGGTTGGTTTGACTTTTACTGAAAGATAAAGGAAAAATCTCTTGATAAATAATCCCGTTGGATTAGATGTTACTAAAAATAAGTGTGTTTTTAACTTCTCATAAGTTATCAAGTTTCTTTCCTTAGAATACCTTATTAGAGTATATGCCTTTGTTATAGTTGAGGATTGTTTTGATTTTTACTAAAGGAGTAAGATAAAAAGTCCTATAAAATCCCTATAATATCACCCTTAAATTACTATTGCAAACTCTCTCAACATCATCACCAAAAAAACCTATCAAAAAGCTATATACGTTCACGTTAGAATTAAACTATATTATAGCTACTACATCTTCCATGTCAGCGTTTTCTGTAACCTTTGAATCATTGTGCATGTATATAGATTTCAATACAAACATATTAGTATATTGTGGCTATCGTAATACTAAGGTTTATTTTTACGTTGTGAATGCAAACATATTGATGTAAGGACGTTATCGTAAAATTGGAGTTACAATCATAACTTTTAAGAATCACTAAATCGAACCATTGTGCTCCTAATTGTAATTTAGGTTCATGGCAAATAAATAATCTTAAGTTCGTATTAGAGTTATTAATATAACCTTGTTTGCACGGTAACATGTTCTTTACGTGATTATTATCTTTGTTTATTCCTTTTTAGTCCAGGATACCATATATATAGCATGATAATATCTTTTTTTATATAATTATTGTGTTTGGATATTCCACTACAATGAGTAACTGGATTAGCCGAAACTCAATTGATTAATAATTTTTCTCCCGCCTGAAAATTCAAGTTCTGTAAGGGGTTACATGGCTAAACATTTTTTTTCCCTTAAAATACCCTTTTGAAATTTAAAAAGTTTATATAAATTAAGGCTGTTTTTGACCTTTTAAAGGGTGAGGCCAAATTACAACCTTTTTGGCTACACGTAAATATTTTGCCACGAAAGAGGTTAAAAGTTCAATATTGCATCTTTTGGCAATAAAAAAATTTGAATTTAACCAAAACGAGTCGATATCTAGCCCCATTGTATAAAGATGATTCTAATGGGTTAACTGGCTAGACATTGTTTCTTTAAAAATACCTTTTTTAAATTTAAAAAGTTTACAAAAATCAAGAGAGCTTTTAAGGGAGAGGTTAGATTACAACGTTTTGGGCTAAATCAAATATTTCGTCACTAGAGGTTAAAAGCTTATTAATGTATCTTTTAGTGACAAAAGATTACGAGCTTAATTAGAACGGGTGTGTATCTAGCTCCACTATATAAAATGATCCTAACGGGTTAAATGACTTATATTTTTTTCCCTAAAAAGACCCTTTTTAAATTTGAAAGGCTTACAAAAAGAAAGGGTGATTATAACTTCAAAAAATGTGAGGCTAATTTCCAACATTTGTGGCTAAAATTAACCATTTTATCGTAAAAGAGGTTAAAAGTTCACTAATGCATGTTTTAGTCACAAATGAGTATGAATTGAACGAAAAAGTGTTTGAATCCAGCTTTACTTCATAAATAAGATCCCAATGAGTTAAATTGCGAAACATTTTTCCGTGAAAACACCCTTTTTAATTTTTCATCACTTGAAATGTCCTTTTTGGCAAGAGTTTGTTTTTAATTAATTGTGTTTTTGACTTTTAGCATAGTATTGGTTTCACTCTAAAATACCCTTTCTGAGTTTTCGAGTTTTATAAAATTAAAGATATTTTTGAATTTCTTTCACTTTTTTTTAACCTTCTTTAAAGTTTGGAGATTGTCAAATTTAAGGGAGCTTTTCCACTTTTAGTTAAAAAATTTCATTCAAAACTATTTAGGTTTATATCAATATTAGGAAGTTTTTTTTTTTTTCGTATAGATATTTTTGCCAGACCAAAAAAAATAAAAAAATTAAAGGCAATCAAGTTACACAATTTTTACAGACAAACAACTTGCATTGAATCGAATTACCCTAAGCTTGAGATTATAGATGAGTTCTATTTGCATCTTATTAACAAATATCCCTAAGAATTTTTCTATCAATAATTCATTACTTAGTAAGCTGAATTTTGATAAATTAATATGGAGTATAAAATTTGCAAGTATAATAACTTACTCAACTGCATAAACTTAATGACATAATAGCACACATCCACCTTTTTATGAACGAACATTGAAAGCACATGATTCACAAGTTTCGATCTCATAATAGATACTCATCTAACTATCGAGACCATGATACTAGCATATCCTTTTTCACTAAATATTTTATTTCTAAAGAACTTAAAAGTTCACTAATGTATTTTTAATGATAAAAGAATATGAATCAAAATGGGTGTGAATCAAGCTCAGTGATTAAAAGCGTAGGCGCACCTAAGGCCGTTAAGCCCATGCGCAAGGTGCAGGGACACGCCTTTTCAAAGTGAGTCACAAAGTTTAAAAAAAAAGTAGAAATAATCTATGGATATACTTCTTCTTTTTCCTTTCTACACAACAACCTTGGGAGTGCCTAAAATTGGAACTAAGCTCCTAAAAATTTGAATTAAAATTTGAAATTATCACAGATTATCTGTTTGTTGTGAAAATTTAATTTTACCATTACTGATACACTGATACCCCCAATTGGAAGTAAACTCCTTAAAAACTGAAATCTCCTTACCTTGTTTCTTTTCCTCCTCTGCTTGGCAGTAAACCATCATATATAGGTGAATAAAGCAATAGTACAAAGTCTCCTCTGTTTAGCATCAAACCATACAGATAAATATCACCCAAATCATTAGCTTATCTCTCCTCTATTTTGATTACCTTTCACCAAGATGACAACAAATTCTTTCATGACAATGGAAATAAAGGAAAAAGATAGAGATGGTTTCAGCTTAATGGTATAAGATGAGTATAAAGAAGATAAAGAGGGTGTCGATAGATATAATACTCGAAACTGCTATTGGACTGACCAGAGAGAGTGGTAGTCGAGGAGCTGACAGCAGCTGCGATAGAATGGTGCAGCAGTGAAGTTGACTGGAATAGTGTTGGCAAAAGGTGGAGCAGCAGACGATGGCGACAGGAGCAGCAATTGTTGCGAAGGGAATAGTGGCGACAGGTGCACGGCGGGTCAAGGAGAATATGAGATGGATTTAGGTTTTAGGTCTGAAGCAAATAGAAAAAAAGGACAGTCTTGATGATGCCGCAACGACATCAATCAACATCTTAACTTCTAGAGCCTTTGTTGGCATCTCCACCGCCGCTGAGTGCCTGGGCACCGGGGGGGGGGGGGAGGTGCAAGCCTCCTTGAAGGCACTGCGCTTAGCCTAGGCGAGGAGCACTAGTCAAGCCCTACCGTATGAGTCTCTGTTCACCTTTAAAATGTTTGTGTCAAATCTTAACCTTAAAACTTGCCTAGATCAAGATTAATAAAAAGAACCTTAATTTCTGTTACTCCTTAGAGAACCAATCCTAAGTTCCTATATTATTATGTTCTTTTTTTTTTCTGTATATTTTATTTAAGGTTGACCGATTATTTCATCTACTCACTTTTATACGTACTTGCAAACTTAAATTTATTGACATAGGACCAGTGGTGGAACCAGGATTTTTTCTTCAGGAGGTGCAAAAATTATATCGAATTCACCATAATTTTTTATTAGTAAAATAATAGAAAAAACATAGTGCACTTAAAAGGTATACAAAAAGTATTATTAAGTTTCACGAGAGCCATTAAAGACTCTTTTCGGTACAAGTACAATACAAAAAAAAAGCAAATATAAATTAGATATTCAAGTGTTTACAAACGAAATTACTACTCGGTGAGGCCCCGAAGATTGGTAGCGCTTGATAATAGCCTCATTTTCAATAGTTTTGAAGGTATTTTCAACCTCCCAATTTTAAAATTAAATAGCCAAACAATCTCAAGCTCAACGTCACATTCCAACAAAATTATAAACTATCTATGCATCAATTTATGAATTAGAAAAGTAATTAGCAAAGCAAATTAACCAAATAATTAAGGTGTTCCAACTTCTACCAAATCACCAATAATTTTTGCAACATAATTAAAGCATACTCTTCCAACAACCAAGTAAGAATTAGCTAGCAAATTAACCTAACATATTTTTTAAATCTCTATATAATCACTGGAATTAAATTAAAATTTAAGAACTTAAAGATCAGCTCACCTCAGCAGACTGAACAGAGAAGCACTAAAGCAGTAGCCTCAGGGTCAGGGAGCAGTGGAGCACCGGTCACTGGAGCAGTGCTTAGCCGGTTAGGTCCTCAGTCAGTCAGTTGCCACTCGTCAGTCACCCTCGCCTGTGCCGTCAGTCAATCCTCCCTGTCGTGACATCTCGGTGCAAGGTGTTCAATGAGGTCGTCTGACTCGTCTCCGTCCTTCCCCAGATCTGGTCACCGCCTCAACGGTGACGGCATCTCAGTGCCCGTGGCCGTCAGTCCGTCACCGCCGTCGGTTGGAGTGAATCACTGCCTCACCGGTCGGGGGGAGAGAGAGAGAGATAGGGGGGACGGGGAGAGAGAACTGAGAGGTGGAGACTGGCCGACTGGGTGCAATTCCCCAATTTTTTTTTTCAAAATTTCAGGGGGTGCACTAGCCCCCCCCCCCCCCCCCCCCAAATTCCGCCCGTGCATAGGACCATATTGACACTTTAGATAAGTGGGTATAGTATTATTATAAAAATGATGTGTTAAAAAATCTTGTAGTAAATATACGTTGAATTACATGCACAAGAGAATTGATAGCCTAATATCTATACTATATCTACAATAGTGACATTTGGCATTATGAAAAATTTCTTGAAAAATGACACAAGATAATAACATTAAATAGTAAATAACCACTTTAAGGACATGTTTGGTTTTCACATTTTAAAACATTTATCTATGATGCTTGATTTTTTTAATAATTTTCAAACAACGTTATTGTTACACATGGGGTTCTTTAAAATTCATTAAAGACTATAGTGACTCAAAATTTATTCGAAAAGGGCAAGCTTGCTTTTATTAAAATATCGTATTGCTTACTTTAATTTTGCTTTCATAGAAATATCATATCTAGAATATTGACATTTGGCATGCGATAGGTTTTTTTGAAACAATTATCACAAAATTAAAGTTTAAATAGTAAATAACTACTTTTAAGGATATATTTAGTTTCGATAATTTAAAATTTGTTTTATCGAATGTGAAAATAAACACTTATACATAATGCTTGATTTTTTTAATAACATTTATATTATTAACTTTATTTTTGCACATTGCGTGTGTCACGTCGACTCGTGTATCATTAACAATTAACAAGATCATGCTAACTTAAAGCAAAATAGAGCTTTATAGTACCTTGTGAAGAAAGCTTTAGAGTATACTATAAACTGTTTAACTAAAAAAGAGGAAAAAGGAGATAACATAGCAAAAAAAAATAGAGAGACTATCCCCCCCCCCCCCAAAAAAAAAAAAAAAAAAACGACAATTATTACAAGAAATGACAATCACTTTACAGAAAGAAACAAGATGGATAATGAATGATGCTAAAAGTCCTAAATGATGATACTTTGAATTTTAGTCAATATACTTACTGAAAAAATGCGGAAAAGTGAATGGTGCAAAATTAAAAAAGATCTTTGAAAGTTACAGCTACTATATTTGTAAGCAAATTAAGTTTTTTATGCGCCCTACTAGGTCTCTTGAGTTCATTTGATACTTAATTTTGAAATTATAGCATTTAAGCTCCTAAGTCCTTCCATTCTACAAAATTTGTTACAAATATGTTAATTTTAACTTCTTCCCATCAGACACCTTACTTTTTACGATCCTTTTCGGGTTACAAATTTTGAACTTTTGTTAATATCAATGAATTATAATTCAAACTTCTTTTTAGTATTTAACGTTTATCTCACACTTTCTATACTGATGTACATGCCATACAATTATACTCCCTTCGTCTCGTTGTCCGTGTCAGACACGGTGTAAATGCTTCTTAGCCCTTGGAAGGCCATTTGGTGTCCTTCTGAACCATTTATGGTTGGACCTCTTTTCCCATTTGGGAAGCATTGTTGATTGCAGCTTTAACAGGGCAGAATTCAAGATAGCGGTGATTTATCTGTTATGTGATGAATAAGCGTGGACCTTTTGTTCTTGTGTTGGTCAGTGGCCAGCAATTTGTGGTATTTGGTTTTCACCCTTTTCGGTGTATCTTCGGTTATGCCCTAGGGATTTTCTTCTATTTACTAAGTGCTTGTGCTTGGAGGTGAGGAACTTTATTAAGCAAATAGAGAGAGAGATTGACTTCTCTTCATTTCATTCCAGCTAGTTGGTAGTCGACTGTTGGAGTGGGTTGTTTTACCAGAGGAAACAGCGAAAGACGACTCTTGGGATCTATTCCCTCTGCGTTTTTCCTAGCTTAAGAGGGGAGAGTAATAACACACGCCTTCCGGCGTGGAGCTTCCTCTGGTCACGTGTTTAAACACTTTCTTTTGTCTGATCAGGACTGCACAGGTGCTATTGATTATTTTTTTATATGAACTTATTGGGTTCTTAGCTAGTGGGTTCTATGATTTTTGTGTATAGGTAGCGCCCCGTTGACGCCTTTTTCTATATTATTGCTGATATCGAAAAAGCCTCAAAAGTATAAGCATCAAACACTAATTAATACTTGATATTAATCCTTTTTACCATCATTTCAGAAAGTTGGTAAATTCTCTTACCTCTAAAATATGGTTATTAGACATCATATTGGTGATATATGTTCAGATTTACGCCCGAGATTTGGAGGAGAAATTAGTCCAACTGAGGCTCAAAACAGATCATGTAATAGAATATATAAACACTCCTCACCCAAGGGACATAAATTATAGGTGTACATAATTTAACTCATAGCAAAGAATTTGCAGTATTATTAGAAGGCTTTTCAAAGGGGTTGAATAACATAACACTGAACTATCCCAAACATGATCTAACGTGTCAAACCAAAGTTGGGTTCTTGGCATTTTTCCTGGTAATGTTAGTGCTATTAGATTAAAATAATGTTTTAGGTATTACCGTCCTTTAGTCTATGAAGCAACCCTATCTGTAAGATATTTGGTTTCTTTTGGAAGAACATTCCCGCATTACCACCTTCCTTGATATGTAACTGGTAGCGATAATCTGCTGACTTTTTGCGCAATTAACTTCCACTGGTGCTCTTCTTTCCTCGTTGGACATGTATTTTTTGACTTCGTCCTCTATTTACCATTCTTCTTTCAGGGTTTTCGCATGCAACTTTTGCTTTAGGATATGAGGCAGGGATCAATAAAAGCACAATAGATGGAAATATGGTTCCACCAGGTGCTCTTGTTACATTTGTGCAAAAAGGAATTCAGTATCTTGAGCTGGAGGCAAACTTGAGCTGTGTAAGGATATTGTGTCTCACTTTTGTTCATTCATTTACTTTTATATGCTGCATGCATGCTTGAGAAATTTGACTGACTGATGTTTATTAAGGTCTACAGAGCGAAGCAGACATGGATGCAGATTTCTCATTTCTACAGCCATTGGATCTTATCACGAAGGATGTATACGAACTACAAAATATCATCAAAGAGAAGAAAGAAAGTCTTCAAAAAGCTAGATATAGAGATGAGGACAAAGATAGTAAAGAATCTGACAGGGGACATGAAAGAGAACATGATCGGGGGAAGGAATATGAAGTAGAACATGCTCTTGAGAGGGAGAAGGAAAAAGAACGAGAACATGCTCGAAAGGAGAGGGAGAAGGATCATGAACAGGAACATGCTCGAAAGGAGAGGGAGAAGGATCATGAACAGGAACATGCTCGAAAGGAGAGGGAGAAAGAACGTGAACTGGAACATGCTCGGGAGAGGGAGAAGGAGCTTGAACGAGAACATGCACGGTTGAGGGAGAAGAAACATGAACGAGAACATGCACAGGAAAGAGAGAAAGAACATGAACGAGAACGGGAGAGGGAAAGACACCAAAGGGACAAGGATAGAGAGCGAGATAAGGGGAAGATAGAGAAGGAGAATGAGAAAGAGAAGGGAAAAGACAAAGAAAAGCCTCATGAGGATCTCATTGATACAAGAAATGGTGGAGATGAATTTATACACGTGGCAGATGGAACTGGTGGATTTTCTATCTGACTTCACATGCACAATATTACACGTTAAGCACTTCACAGAAAAGTGAAGAAAAGAATTAGAGGCACTGAAAAAAATTACTCTGCATTATGCTTCACGCTTTAGTATGGCAAACTGTTTATAATTGTTTAAAAACTTGTGGACTTGTAAAATAGGACCAGATCCAATGGAAATTGAGCCAGTGGAAACTACTACAAGCTCAACATCATTGCCTTGTGTAATCCCCAGTTGTGACGTAACAGTTTTGGAAGGCCATACTTCTGAGGTTTGATTCTGATTTCATGAAGAACGTATTTTTCCTGGACGAAAAACAAGGCCGTAGATGAAAATATGTGCAAGGAGATCCATAAGGTGTCATAGGAGAATCTTAGTCAAGAATAAAAAGATGAAATTTAAGAAATATTACAGTAAAAAACTAAGAGATTGTATGAAACCTTACAAATATAACCAGTTTGATAGTTTTAGCACAAGAATGAATTTAAAACGTCTCAATCGTGTACTTCATTTCATCAGTCGTTGTGTAAATGTCCTTTGCCTTGGTACTTGACTGTTGCATGGTTATTATTTTGCTTTGTTACTGGTAGGGGCTTGTGTACATAGTGAGTTGTATTTTTGTTCTGCTGTATATAAGAGTAGGCTTATTATAGGGACGTCAATTGTTTATGATAACTTGTTTGGTTCCCTTTAGTAGGTATATATATGGGTATATCAGATGATATGACTATATATTTATATCTATCCATGTATTCCTTGTCCGCTTGCCAAGAAGAGAGAGTAATGAAAGGAGAACTTCACAGTTTTACCTAAAATGATAATTGCTTATCTAAAGGCTTCATAGAATCTAAATAAAATGCAGAGGATTAAATTCTATTTCGGACACAACTATGCAAGAGTACCATGTAACTCGCCCAGTGGTCCAAAAATTTGAGGAGGAGGTACTGGGCTAAGTTCTAGTAATGAAAGTACTGAATTCCCTTGGTGTGGCTGAACCATTTAAAGAGGGCTTAGTTTATAACAAGGTGATTGTTGTAATAAGTATTTCAGAACTCTTCTTTCATAGCTACTAGATTCTTTTTGTGGGGCGGAAACCGCTCGGGGGGGGGGGGGGGGGGAGATTAATAGTAGCTTCATGCTTTAATACTATTTCAGTAGATTATCTTTTGTGGTAGCATGAGCTTGTGCATCCATTTTTTGGCAGGTTTTTGCTTGTGCGTGGAGTCCAGCAGGTTCAGTTCTTGCATCAGGGTAAAGATTGAAAAACTCTTAAGTGTTTAAAATTTTAGTGTTCTTTGTTTTTTCACGGCTAAAATCCCTGCATGCTCAGCCTTCATTTTTGGTTTCTTAAATTTCTAGGTCTGGAGATTCCACGGCTCGCATTTGGACCCTTGCTGATGGGCCTTCTAGCTCCAATATGGCAAATGGTCCTTCGAATGTTGCAGTGTTGAAGCATTTCAAAGGTAGAACGAATGAGAAAAGCAGGGATGTCACAACACTTGACTGGAATGTGAGTTTTACTGCATGCTTATGGTTGGCATTCTCGATATTAACTCTCGTACCTTGAATTCCAGTATAGTCTTCATGTTGGAGCTTGTCCACCACGTACATTATCATCTATTGTCTGTTGATGTTTAGGGTGCATAACTTACACATTTTTCTTGTGGTGGATGCCCTTTCCATGGTGTAGGGTGAGGGTACATTCCTTGCCACAGGTTCTTATGATGGCCAAGCAAGAATATGGAGTAGAGATGGTAAGTCCTCTTATCTGTTTTTATTGTGTTTACACGAGATTAGAAATTAAGAGGATTGTGAAAGCTGGCTATTGTTAGGTGATCGGAGAATGATACACGTTTAACAAAAGGTCGAAAAGATAAATCATATAAATATACCAAATACGATTTGGAGAGAGAAATTCAATCAGTTTTATTAGGTACTGTAGAGTTTGGGTAGTTGCAACTTATTTTGTACTGTACATGACTATACTGTTAGATTTGCATTGATGTCTATATGAAGTGAAAACAGTAATGGGGTAAATGCAGACGACCTCCTCA
This sequence comes from Escallonia herrerae, assembly GCA_033070095.1. NCBI lineage: Eukaryota > Viridiplantae > Streptophyta > Magnoliopsida > Escalloniales > Escalloniaceae > Escallonia > Escallonia herrerae. The sequence continues at coordinate 77,463 of JAVXUP010002974.1, read as the reverse complement.
TGCATCCGGGTCAAGTAGATTGCCTCCCCCGGGTATTATTTCTTACGATCTGCACCCCTAAACTTTCAACCCCTTAGAAAGTACCCAAATATTGGATCTTGGTATAAGTCTTGGTCACATGGCCAACACGACCTAGATAGGACATTAATACCCTAAAAAAGCACTGTTTGAATTTATTGCTAATAACCTGCAACACTGTCCTCAATCATGAGTTCGTCACCGGCATCCAACCATGCACGACCTCTCAATCTTTCTGTGGAAACAATGATGGGCTAAATACAAATTGCGCCCTCGTGTATCCGGGTCAAACGGATTGCCTCCCCTGGGTATTATTCCTTACGATCTGCACCCCTACTTTCAACCCAATACAAATACCCCAAATTTGGATCTTAGTACAAGTTTTGGTCACGTGGCCAACATTACCTAGATAGGACACTAGTGCCCCTATAAAACTACTGTTTGGATCGGTAGCTAATACCTTGCAACATTGTCTTCAATCATGAGTTCATCGCCGGCAATCTAACCACACATCGCCAGCAATCCAACCATGCACGGCCTCTCAATCTTTCTGTGGGTTGGTGAATTTCTGTGGATATTTGCCATCACTGTTTGGATACAAAACACCATCTTCACATGCTGGCAAACTTTTGTGGGGCGAAGGATTTCGATATTTCTGGGATAAAATTGATTAGGTTTAATTTGTAGATGAAATTGGCAAGTTATCAGTGTAGTTAGGGCTGTAAATGAACAGAGTTGTTCACGAACAGCGATTTGTTCATTCTCTTTGGAACTCGTTCAGGTTCGTTCATATAATAAGTGGATCGAACACGAACACAATTTTAGAGTTTGTTTATTAAACGAGCCGAGTTTGAACATGATATTGTTTGTTTAATAAATGTTCGTGAACTCTTGGGCTCGTTTACTTAACGAGCCGAACATGATATTGTTTGTTTAATAAATGTTCGAGAACGAGAGGGCTCGTTTACTTAACGAGCCGAACATGAGCCGAGCCTTATAAACGAACATTGGTTCATTTACCCATTAAATATCTAATATATAACCTAAAATATCTAAATCTTCTTATCCTCTCTCTCTCTCTCTAATTTCTTTTCCTTCTCTCAGACCGTCTTTCATTAGACTGGCACACCACCGGCCACACCGCCGCCCACACCACCAGCCACACCACCGGCCACACCGCCGCCCACACCACCAGCCACACCGCCCCCCACATCACCGCCCACACCACTGGCCACACCACCGCCAGACCACCTTATCTCTCGTTACAAAGCCAAGTCCTCTCTTTTCGGTAATACAACCGGCCATAATGCGCCTTCTCAAGACAAGTCACAAGCCCACAAACCAAATCAGGTATGATCATATTGGGGGTTTGCGAAAGCAAATGGCTCAGATTCGCATGCTGTTGAGCTTCATCGATGGCCGTCGTGCGCTGTATAGCTTCATCAATGGTGCGATTTTGCTGATTTTTGGAGTTTCTTCCATCTTCTGAGGTATGTATATCCTTTGCAATGAAGTAATTGCTTGAGGGATTGAGGGATCTAAGAAAATTAGGGATTGACAGATCTGAGAAAATTAGGGATTTCATCTGATTTCGTGCAAGAACCCGAGTCGAGCTCTGAAGCCTGAGTTCGGCTCGTTTAATTAAACGAGTTGAGCGAGCCGAGCCCGAGTTTGAAGGACACGAACTCGAGCCGAGTTCGAACAATTTTTTCTGGCCCCTTAACGAACTCGAGCCAAGTTCGAACATACCAAGTCTTACACGAACCGAGCTCGAACACGCCCATGTTCGGCTCGAACTCGGTTCGTATACAACCCTAAGTGTAGTTATGAACTGGGTTTTACTCGTATGGAGTAGGACATGGCTGACTGCGAGGTTCACAGATAGAGGGAAAGTTGTCATCCAAGGTAAGTTTTCTTGTAAAATTTTAATTTTGATCTTAAGAGCTGAGGCAGGTTGGAGGTTTAACACTTAAATACCGATGGAAAAGAGTCGCCAGATATATCTAGTGGTGGTGATGAATGACACATCCATGGTAGCGTTGATGGTAAAAAGAGAAGTGGTCTTAGAGGTAGTGGTTGGCGGTTTGGGGCAACTGGTATGCTGAGTTTGAAGAGGAAGAATAGGAAAGGAAAAGAGAAGAATGAAAACAAGAAAGGTGCTTTGAATTGGAAGAGATGAGAGAAAGAGAAGAATGAAGGTTAAACAATGAGGGTGTTTTTGGCTTTTTAAGGGGGCAATGTGTAACGGGGCAATAGTTAAGCGTGGCCGGTTGTTCCAAAATATTTGTTTGCTACTGATATGTTTTTTCTGGGTTGGAGGGGGGGGGGGGGGTGCAATATGTGTTTATTTACCCCTGATAATAATGCAGTTTTACCATAGAAAGTTGGTTACTTTGGTTTGACAAAATATTTTCTCCAAGCCAGCAAGTTCAGTTTTGATCATTATGGAATTGCATCTGAAAGACTTCCATTCAGAAGAACAGGAGCAACTTTTGATTTTGTCAGAACTTTTGTATGTACACCTATATGTATTATATATTACGCAGGTAGCGCTGGAAAACGCCCTTTTTCCTAGCTGATATAGGGCTCTCCACGTCACAGATTGGACGGTCTATAACTATTTTTTCAAATAAACAAGGTGTCAAACCGCTACTCTTTGTAGCAATTTCTGCTTGTCCCTGAAATACCCTTATTAAACTTTTCATGATAAAAAATATGTCCAACGGCCACAAAGAGTAGCAGTTGGACAGAAACTTTATACGATATACAGAATTTACTTAGCACTCTCCTTTTTCACCGTACTATTCGCGTTCACCATTATCATCAAGTGTCAACCTTCACTGAGACATCTTGTCATTCAAGTTACAACTTCATCATTTTCAGAGCCAGTAAAGCAAGAAATAGTAAGCTCATCTTCAATTTTGCCATCAATTGTACTGAGAAAAAGGGAGAAGTATGGATACAAATGAAATACTCATAAGTAGATCTTGGAATAAAAGTTAAAACCCATATAATTTCATGTTTTTCCATCACAAATAAATATTAAAACAGGTATCTTGGAATCTACATCTGGCTATGAAATTCCATAAAAATGGGTTTTTAAATTTGGCGATGAAGCAGAGGATGGCGTTAATGGTGATGGGCAATGATGACGTGTAGGCAGCGAAGCTACATTGACAGCGACGGCAGCCTTCTTATGTGATGGACTGCATTGATGGCAGTTGCTGGTAAGTTGGTTACCACTGCCGGCCCTCTGTTATCGTCGGTGCCACCACTATCATCTCCCGTGCAGCTCCCGTCATGAACCCCACCGTACCCACATCCAATAATTACCGTAGCCGTTGCCAACCACCACCGCTCCAACAAGAAGCCACCACATCCCTCAACCTACTGCCACCGTATCTCCGTATTCAACCACAATGGTACCCATACCCAACCACCACTGTACCTAAATCCAGCCTACGCCCAGTGACCACCGTACCCACATCCAACCACCACCTTACATGCAACCAACCACCTAAAGGATTCACCGCCATTCCAGACGGCCAATTACTGTGAACCCCCTAGCCAACCACCACCTTATTTACATACCAATTACCACCGTGTCTACAACCGCACCACCAAAGCCAAGACCACCATCATGTAGATAAAATGCATGTGATCTCAGATCCAATGTAGATCAGAATTTAGAGATAGATGAAGGTTCATCTTGGGGGGCGGATCTCTTGTCGCCATCTTCAGGCGGAGTCCCTCCTCTGCGATATGCTCCACCATTAACATGACCGCCACCAGCATCACATCAATAGCATTGCCACTGATCGTCTAGATCAGTGGCTACCACCGGAAGAGGCCTCTATTTCTACTGATGGTGAGAAATGAATGAAAGTTGGGCTTGATTATCTTGAAAGTGAAAACTGGGGATGAAATGATCACCAACTGAGAGTGGTATTTTAGGTACAAACACCAACCAGTAGCGGTTGGGCTCGTGTTCTTGGAAACAGAAAAGGCAAAAAAAAAAAGAGTGACCTGGACTGTCCAATCTATGTAGTGGGCGGGTCCTAGATTGGCTGGGGAAGAGGGGCTTTTCCCAGCCCTAGCAGAGTGTGTGTATCTATATAGCAGCTTCATGGAAGATTTAGCAAAAGGGGCTTTATTTGCGGAATCAGCACTCTTTAGGGCAGCAGCTCAAAGTTGGTTCTTTTGGGATTGGTTGTTGTTGAGTTCCATCCCTGAAGAGATACTTGGACATGGGGTAAAATTTATGGTAGGAAGAGTTTGAGTGTCATACTTGGTCATAAATGTATGGATGGCCCCTAAGGATTACACATTTCCTTCCCCTAATTGCCCCTCCAGATTCAGTATTTATATCAGAAACTGTGAATTACTATCAAAATCCTATTCAGAAGAAGGCCGAAATTCTCAAATCTGTCGTGTTTAATAATTTCTTTGAGCTGTATATCATGTCTGACTTTTACTCTAAACTCTAAAGTTCAATGACATGGTCGTTTATTAACTAGTTACATGGCTATTTAGGAGAGTTGGTTAGTACCTTAAATAAACATAAAGGGCCAATCTTTTCTTTAAAATGGAACAAGAAGGGAGATTATCTTCTGAGCGGCAGCGTGGACAAAACTGCAATTGTGTGGGATGTGAAGACCGGGGAATGGAAGCAACAATTCGAATTTCATTCAGGTGATTCGGTGTCCTCCTATTTATGATCATTCTTTTTCTTTCTGTACACTATACATTTTTTATTTATTTTAAGCAAAGTGTCCGGTCTCGATTTTGTTACAAGCATTGGTAATGACAACCTTGTTTGTATGTAATCTCAGCTCCTACTCTTGATGTTGACTGGCGAAACAACGTTTCATTTGCAACATGCTCCACAGATCACATGATTTATGTTTGTAAAGTTGGAGAAAACCGGCCAGTTAAAACTTTCTCAGGGCATAAGGTACTTTCCAGCAGTTAGCTATCAATTGTTCCTTTCGGCCACATGACTCTTATTTTGGTTTTCAAGCAAAATTTTTTCTACTTACCTGAGCAGTGCTCCGCAATTTGCTGAAGTTATTCCTCAAGCTGTTCAACTTTAGGAAGTCAACAATGATACGTAGACTGTTGACAGCATGGTCTCATGTTTGACTGCTCGTGGAGTTATGTGGATTGTGGCAGAATTAAGAGATGAACAGGCAACCTGATATGGTTTTGAGCCTCTATGCACACTTGTGCTTATCAGCCAGTTATGGTGTTGGCTCATTACAGTTGATTCCTTTGTTGATAATTGAAATTATATTTTTCGAGAGCAGTATTACAAGCAAAAAAGCCAAACTGCAAAACTAGATTCAATTCCGCAAGCAAATTTGGAATATAAACTGAAAGTTTAATCTTTCTTGTTACTGTCAACATAATTTGAAAGAGTATAGGAGGTCAGACTTGTTATTTGAGGGGGTCTCTGCTGATATCTATAATCTGCAGGTGATACGTGGTTCTTTCCAATATTTTCAGAAGCCAATGAACTAGCAGCTTAATTCTTGTTATATACCAAAAAGCTTTCCTGAAATTCCAAAAATACCTAGTACTTTCTCGGCTGCTATAATATTTACGCTTCTGGCCAAGTTTAAGTGGTCTGCCTTGAGAACTATGCGAGATCCTGATGTTCGTAGCTGCTAAGTGAATAACATGTTTTGAAACATTGCTACCTCAGGGTGAAGTTAATGCTATCAAATGGGATCCTACAGGTTCATTGTTGGCCTCTTGCTCCGATGATTTCACTGCAAAGGTAATTGCCTGTTTCTTTAACTTGATTTTCTGGTGTCAGCATAAGGGTACTTCTTTTGAACAACTTGCATTTCTACCTTTCACTGGCAAATGCTCACTGGTTTCTAGTATAGCTATTTTTCTATTTTCAGTTTATTCCAGAGAATTGCATTACTAGTGTAGCTATAGCCTGCATACTTCCTCCGACATGGGCAATAACTCAGTTATGAAACAGATATGGAGCATGAAGCAGGAGACCTGCTTGCATGATTTGAAGGAACATGCCAGGGTAAAGGATAGTTCCCCCATTTCATCCATGTCCATCTAATTCTTCGTCAGTGTTACTGACAAAAGTATCCTATAATGTAGGAGATATACACCATCAAATGGAGTCCTACAGGGCCTGGCACAAACAATCCAAATCAACCGTTGATACTTGCAAGGTACACATGCATTCTGCTTTTTGATCAAGTGTCACAGTAGAATAAATTGAACCGGGCAAATCTTTCACATAATGGGATATTAACATCAGAAGGTTAGAGACGACTTATGAGCTATCTCCCTTTAGGGCAAACCCATTTTACACAGATCTATTCAATTCAAAACAAACACCAGCAGAACCCCCCAAACTGACGAGTTTAACCAAAAACATATTGAGACTAAGAAAAAAGTTTAAGGATAATTAAGAACACTGTCCTCAAGGAACATTTTTTAACATCTATTACAGACGAAGACAAGCCTTCACCATACAAGACAAATAGCAGCAATGTTTTAACACTTGAGCAACGATTTCGGAGAACACTCTAAGGTCCAATTCTAAAAGAGGATTTAAATCCTTCTCGGCAGAAACCAGGGAATATCTTAAGAAATGACCAAATATCTTGGGCAAAAGAGCAATTTATAAGGTGGTTAACTGTTTGTTCTGCTGCCAGACATGCAACATTGGTTTGCAATAATATGGTCTCGTTTGGTTTTTATCTTAAGAAGCACACCAAGCGAAAAAACCCACCTTTGCTGGCGCTTATGTCTTTCAACCTGCCTTCGAATGGGAAGTGCCAACCTGATGTTCTCAAACAAGAAGTTGGTAATAGGATTTAACCCCCAAAGAGCCCTTGGAGCATAATTTCCACTTCCAAACATCCTGAGAAGTAGCTTGAAATTTAGATGATTCAAGAACATAAAGAAGTTTCTTGAGAGTTTCTCCAGAAAAGGGGTGCCTACGTACACAATTGATGGCAATATTAAAGAAATCCAGAAACAAATTTCTAAGAGGGACATTGCCACACCAAAGACAAAATTATTCTGTTACAAGTCACTAGTAATGCGAGGTAGTTAAATACATTCGACAACAAATTAACTTGAAACTGAGATATATAGAATTTGCATGCCAACACTTGCAACAGATATGATCCTGACATTTATAAAAACTTAGTTTCTCCCTTTTCATCTAAAGAAACCAATCCTACTGATTTTACGTTAGTACTGATTCTGCTGCACTTCAATTTGTAATTTTTGTGTTCATTTTGGATGCTGGATCACAAATTCTACCACCCCATTATTTTGCTAATATTTCCCCATGTTATATTATTGTTGTGAAGGAAGAGAACTTAAATCTTTGTCATTTTCAGATTGCTTTTCTTTCCAATATAGGTTTTCTGGCAGATTTAACAAGTGATAGTTCTTTACCGTCTTACTTTTCTTGCCTGTTTGCTGGTTTTACTTACATTTCTTTTTTTCTTTTCCCTTTTTCCCTCAAAAGTGCCTCATTCGACTCGACAATAAAGCTATGGGATGTGGAATCAGGGAGCCTTCTCTACAGCTTAGATGGCCACAGGTAACCCATACTACACAGGGAACTAGCCTCTACCACTCGAGTCACTTTATATTTGTAACACGATTTTGTACTAACAATTTATTCTCACTATATGCTATAAGCTTATTGTGTAGCCATCTGATTGATGATCTTTTAGGGACGCAATAATAGTATGGCGATGCCATTTATTGGTGGTGAAATTTTACTATTAGTCTTAATGTCAAGTAAAACAAGGTAGTCAATGTTCATTTTAATGCCAACCCCGGCCCCTTTACACACCCCTACCTTCTTTTTTTTGGGAAATTTACCATTACAGTGGCATTCTATATTTTGTTCCTCAATTGACCACGTTAACACGTGTATATCAACCACTGTTTACAACTTGATATGGTCTCTTCCACTGCGATCCCAGGGATCCTGTATATTCTGCTGCGTTCAGTCCCAACGGTGAATATTTAGCCAGTGGATCATTGGACAAATGCTTGCACATATGGTCTGTAAAGGAAGCCAAGGTATTGAAAACATACACCGGAAATGGTGGTATCTTTGAAGTATGTTGGAACAAAGAAGGTGACAAAATTGCTGCTTGCTTTTCAAACAATGTAGTCTGTATCTTAGATTTTCGGATGTAGATCCTGAAGCATTGTGTCCATGGTGGAGATTTAGTAGATGAATTGTGTAACCTTAACTCTATTTTAGGGTTTCGGTCGTTGCCTAGTTTATTTTAGCAGGTCTGATTTCTTATAGCTTTAGCACTAGTACGTAGATGTTAGTGGTCCTCTATTGTTCTTGTTCTTGTACTCTATACGCAGTGGAAGTGTTTTGTTGTTCTTGTTACTCACAGATGTAGAATGTAAACAGCTTATTGTCATCACCACTATCAGTTTCTTATAATGATTTGACCGAGGAGAAATGCTATGCAACGACCATCATTCAACCTCTTGGCCGATCCTTTGGTTAATCTATACACATATAAAAGCACGTATTAAATGACTAATCTTTTCTTTCTCATTAAATACTCTTTCTAAATTAGAGTTTTATTTGAAAATATGAGAGTGTTTTGGACTTCCTATAGGATATGAAGCATCTTTTCTTAAAATACTATTATTGAAATATATGTTTTTATTAAAGTTAAGGATTATTTTTACTTTTGATTAAAAACTTTTCTTTCATTAAATACCTATTTTTAATAAGTGTTTTAAAAAATAAGGGTATTTTTTTACTTTTCATATAATATCAAGTCTCTTTTGTTAAATTATTTTTATTGGAATATATGCTTTTATCAGAGTAAAGGGATGTTTTGACTCAAGCTGAGAGTTACTACATCTTCTCCATCATATTTGATTAAAGAAAACAACTTGTAGAGAACATAGTTTTCAAAACTTTTTTCGAAAAATATAATATACCTAAGTTAAATTCAATATTAATCCTTTTTAATTTTGTATTTCATATGTCTATGTTGATGTGTATGCTACAGATTTAAATTATTCTGTATGTATATAGATTTCAATTTAGATATACTAGTACATTGAAACTGTCATAAACCTGAAGTTTGATTTAAGATATTTAATACGGACATATTGATATAAGGAAGATATCATAAAACTAGAGTTTTTGGATTTCCTAAATATATATGTAATCGTGACTGGGGTTTAATGGTTAATTCTTTTATTTATTTATTTTCCTTAAGATGCCCTTTTTAAACTGAAATCTTCACTTGAAATATTTTTCCCATCAAATACTCATTTTAAATTAGAGTGTTATTAAAAAATAAGAGTGTATTTGGCTTCTCTTAGGACATCAAACATCTTTCCTTACAATATCCTTATAAGAATATATGCTTTAGTTAGAGTTAAGAGTTCTTTTGTCTTTTAGAAAAAAAAATTATGAAAACCTATAAAACCACCCTTGGACTCCTGCTTATTTTTTGATTAATGAAAAAATTTCTATCAAAACTTACTGCTTCCATTCGTGTTAAAGCTAAACTACCTCAAGCTACTATATATTATCTATCAATTTCGATTAATGAAAACAACTTGTAGAGAACAATGTTTTTTATAGCCTTAAGAAATATAAACATAATCTACTTAATTAGATTGAATATTTTATCAGAAACTTAATCCTTTTAAAATTTTGTATTTAAGATTTGTATATTGATGTGTATGTTACAAATTTTAATTATTGTGAATATATATATATATATATATATATATATATATATATATATATATATATATATATTTCAATGTAAACATTTTCGTACATTGAAATTATCATAAAACTGAAATTTAATTTTAGATTTCAATTACGGACATATTGGTGTAAGAAAACTATAGTAAAACTGGAGTTTCTTTAAAAAATTTTAAATGCATAAAAATTGATTTCATCATACAATTTTGTACCTAATTATAATATGAGTTCGTGACAAGTATATAATTCTATATTCGGATTAGAGTTATTGGAATACCCTTATTTCATTACATCATATTTTTCATATGGTTATTGTCTTTCTATGATGCATTGTATCACGAGGTATCATATATTTTCATGACAACATATTTCATATGACTATTGTCTTCACATATTTTACTCTTATAAAGTGATAGGATTAGATGAACCCCAATGAATAAAGACTCCAATTTTTTCCTACTCAAATGATTAATAACTTTTTTTAACTTGAAAACTCTCAAGTTTTTATATGCAAGGGGTTAAATAACTAATTTTTTAAGTTAAAAAATTTTCTAAATATTTTGACTTTTTAGAAGGTGAGGCTAAATTACTGCTGTCTTGCCTAAATATAAACATTTTGAAGGCTAAAAAGGTCCATTAATGCATCTAACGAGTAACGATCTCACCCAAGCGTATACAATAATTTCAAACGATTAAAATAGCTACAGACTTTTTCATTAAAAATACCCTTTTAGAAATAAAAGATTTACTAAACTTAAGTATATTTTTACTTTTAAGAAGGTGAGCTTAAACTATAATATTTTTGGTTAATCATAAACAATTTACTACTAAAGAGGTTAAAAGTTCACTAATGCATCTTTAAGTGACAAAATTTGGGAGTGAATCTAGCTCAATCATATAAATATGATAGTAAGTTTCTGTTCACCTTTAAAGAAAACCTTATCGAAACATAACCTTAAAACTTATCAACATCAAAATTGATAAGATGAGCACCTTAATTGTCCCTGCTTCTTAAAGAACCGTTCCTAAGTTCAGGTATTATAATATATTTTTTTTATAAATTAAGGTACACCAGCTATTGCCTCTATTAACTTTTACATATAATTACAAATTTAAATTTATTGACATATGATAAAGCTAGAATATCTACAAGTTCGACTAGGTGGATTCTTATAATTTTGGGACTCATATCCTCGAGGTTAGGGTGAATTGCAGTCAATGATATTGAATTTTAAAAGGTAAAGCCATATTGATCCATTAAAAAAATTATGTTTTTCTTATGTTGATACATACTTTTTAAATATTGATACTCCCTTCATTTTGTATCTACAAGGCATATGCAATATAAAATTTTATAAATCCTAATTTCCAAATTAAGGTTTTAACCCAAATTCTCCTCCCATCCCGTCAACGCACCTTCCTCAGCAAGCACTCACAATGAAAGTCGGCAAACTGGCTCAGCCTCACTAGCCACATCATCCCAGCACCGGCGAACGTCAATGGTGGAAGGCTGCTCTGGTGGTAGTTAATGGCGGCAGCTGCCATGGTGTTGCATGATAGTTTGATGCAAACAAGAAATTTAATACATCTTCTTCCAAATTTTAAACCCCAAATTCAAATTTTCATTTCTGTTCATTTGGTTTGTTGAATTGTGATGGTTTGTTGCAAGTGAGTAGAATGGGAAAGTTGTGACAGTTGATTAGGTTCTGGCTGAAGAAAAGTGAAAAAAATTAAAGAACATAATGATGGTGTGATGTAATTGTGACTGTGGTTGTAGCCGGTTAGGGGGAGGGGGAGGAGGGGGAAGGGCGCGCGTGTGTATGGGTATGTGTGCATATCGTCTATGTGTGTGTGGATGGGTGCACCCGTGTGTGTGGATGCATTTATATGTTGTCTTTTGGGTGTGTTGGAGCTCAAAAATCTAAATAGATGATAGTGGTGGTAATGGGGTTGTATGGGTGAGATGAAGGGATGATGAATGACATTTGAAGAATTACATTCCTAATTAAGTGACGGGCATTTTGATCTTTACATCCTTTTAGTATTTTTGTTTGGTTCAAGACGTAAGTGTTATTTGTTCCAACTAATGAGCATACTTGTAATTTTATCATAACCTCAAGGTCATGGATGTAATTAAGCCTATAATTTTCTTAACTCTCAAAACCTTATGCCATAGGTAATATGTTCTTTTTTTCTTTTTATTTTGATGATACTGGTCTTTATTTAATAAATGATCTGGGTTACGAATTATTCTTAATGAATTTTTGTTGAATTTGTATCTATATTAAAACTGTAATGCATATATATAAATATAGGGTGAAAAATATAGGTTTGTGAATATTATTAAAATACTTAGTCCATTCCCACTATCTATCTGATGTCAACTTCGCACGTACATTTTGTTGTATGAATTTCAAAAGGACATGCACAGACACATATGTATATATACTTTTTAGATGAGTAGGTGAAGTATGTGTTAAAAAAAAAATCTTAAGGCAAATATATGCTAAATTATATCTACAACTATATTAATAATCTTTTTTTACTGCTACGATGAATAAGGTCATGATAGATAAATATAAAAGAGAGTTTAAGAGTACACTATCAAGAGAAACTTCAACTACATTATAGATATTTTTAATTGAAAAGTAAAAAAAAAGAAAGTATAGTTAAGATTAAATGTCATTTTAGACAAATTGTAGTCAAACGTTGGAACTTAAAGATAAAAAAAGTTAAAAAAGATTTGCTTTGTACTTTAATCTTAAATAAGAGATACATAAAACTTATAGTCCCTCCCAAATTATTTGATCATATTTGACACATGTTTGTTTAAAATATAAGTCTTATTTTATGAGTTTTTTATTCTATCTCAAGAGAGAGAGGGGTAGGAAAAAATTGATTTTGTAGAGAAAAATGGGTTGGTGAATGACTAAATGTGAAGAGAGAAATAAAATAAAATAAAAAAATACCTATAATGGGTAAACATGTAAAAACAGCTACAAAATCTTTTTTAATTTGAAAATTAATCAATTTTTTTAAGACAGTCCAAAAAAAAATAATCAATTTTTTTTTAGACTGAGAGAGTTATAGAATAGATCATTATCAAAAGCAAATAAACTGCAGGAGATATTTTAACCCCCAATAATCATTGTTACAAGAAATGGTCATAAATGGGTAGAAAGACTGAAAATCATAAGTGATGATATTTTGAACTTTAATAATGATGCTTGTAGGAAAAAAATGTCAATACTCAAATATAAACACTTGATATTAATTATCTCTAAAAATTTTCTTCACTTTTATCCTTGTACAATCAAACTTGTAGTGTTTCATAAGAGTTAAATATTTTTGAAAGATGTTTGAGACTAATTGCAATGTCATTGTACCTTAGATAACAAAATATAATTTAGAATAGTCTTTTTAGCGACAACTTGATGTGACAAGAAAATAAGTATGATAAATAGTGAAGAATATTTGTGAGAATTGACGTGAAAAATTCAGGTTTGAAAGTAAGACCATGTTTTGGGTAATAAACTTTTCATATTTTGAGTATTTGATTAGCAGTTAACAACTGATTTGTTATTATCGTTTAATTATAATAGTCGTATTGATTAATTTTAATTATTTTTAATTAAGATTTAGAATATTCTTATTTCAAATCACTATTTATCGTGCAAAACACGTGATCCTTATTAGTACCACTTAAAAATGAGGTTAAAACAATTGTTTGGTCTCACCTGCATTTCATAAACAACCTTTCAGAGATCATGTCCGATTCGTTTTCTTACCCTCTAGTGGAAGTGCCATAAGCATTGAAGCAGGATGAACATAAACGTTCACCAGATCATCTGTGCAGAAACATCAGGATTTGTGGACGAGGGTGGAAGACGGCCAACGAGTTTTTGGCCAACTAATGAGCTGATGAACTTTGACAACAACTCTTTTTGATTCCTCTTCGGATGGCCCTGTTTGGAGAATTGCTTCAGTCTAGCATCAAGGAGATAATGTAGGCTTCCTTGTCTTTAGTTGTTGCTCGAAAAAAAATTGTTATCATGTGCTGCCCGTAGAGCAAACAGAGCTGTGCACAAGCTTAAGCTACTTCAAAGTTGTAACGAACCGGAAGAACTGATCGGTTCTAGTGCTTCAGAATTTAGCTTCCACCATCCTTACCTCGCCGAAACAAACACGGAGACTAACAGAGGCTATTAGGGTAAAGGCATAGGAATTGCAGATTTGAGTAGCTAAGGATGAGGGATCGATAATGACCCCGTTTAGGAACATCCAAACATGAGTTCAGGTGTAGTTTTCACCCTTGATCTCAAAAGTTGACTTATATGTTCAATGCATGCCCCTTTCTTTATATGTTGGATCTCTAAGATTTTAAAATTAGTGATCTAATAAAGTTGGTACCCAACTTTTAGGGCCTAAAAAGAAAATTATATCGTTAGGCACTCTGGGAGATCAAAGAACACTTTGGTTCTGATGTACTTCTAGCATAAGTTTGACATCTATCTATATCTATATCTATACATATATAAAAGCACGTATGAGCTAATCTTTTCTTTCCTTAAAGTACCCTTTTCTAATTGATATTTTTCTAAAAGATTAAGGGTGAGTAAGGATATTTTTGACTTATAACATTTCTTTTCCATTAAATACCCTTTCTAAATTAGAGTTTTATTTAAAAATGAGGGTATTTTGGATTTCTCATAGGATATCAAACATCTTTCCTTAAACTATCATTATTAGAATATATGTTTTCGTTATAGTTAAAGATTGTTTTGACTTTTGATTAAAAAATCTTCTTTTTTATTAAATACCTATTTTTAATAAGTGTTTTAAAAAATAAGAAATTTTTTTACTTTTCATATAACATCATATCTCTTTCGTTGAATTATCTCTTTCATATATGCTTTTATCAGAGTAAATGAATGTTTTGACATATATTACAATAGAGTTACTACATCTTCTCCCTCATATTCGATTAAAGAGAACAACTTATAGAGAACATTGTTTTTAAAGCCTTATTCGAAAACTATAATATACGTAAGCTAAATTCAATATTTTGTGTGAAATTCAATCCTTTTTAATTTTGAATTTCATGTCTATGTTGATGTGTATGTTACAGATTTAAATTATTCTGCATGTATATAGATTTCAATACAAACATATTAATACATTGAAACTTTCATAAACCTGAAGTTTGATTCTAGATATTTAATACGGATATATTGATAGGAGGAAAGTATCGTAAAACTAGAGTTTTTTAGGATTTTCTAAATACATACATAATCTTGATTGGAGTTAAATGACTAATTCTTTTATTTTTTTCCCCTTAAGATGCCCTTTTTAAACTGAAATCTTCACTTTAAACTTTTTTCCCTGAAAATACTTATTTTGAATTAGAGTGTTGTTAAAAAATAAGAGTATATTTGGCTTCTCTTAGAATATCAAATATCTTTCCTTAGAATATCCTTATAGAAATATAGGCTTTAGAAAGAAAGAAAAACTTGCGAAAACCTATAAAACTACCCTTGAATTCCTACGTATTTTTTGATTACCGAATTTTTTATTTATCAAAACCTACTGCTTCTCTTCACGTTAAAGCTAAATTACCTCAAGTTACGACATCTTCTCCATCAATTTCGTTTAATGCAAACAACTTCCAGAGACCAATATTTTTTATAACCTTAAAAAATATAAACATAATCTACTTAAACTAGATTGAATATTTTATCAGAAACTTACTCCTTAAATTTTGTATTTCAGAATTGTATGTTGATATGTATGCCACAAATTTTAATTATTGTGCATGTATATATATTTCAATGTAAACATTTTCGTACATTGAAACTATCATAAAACTGAAGTTTAATTTTATATTTCAATTACAGACACATTGGTTTAAGAAAACTATAGTAAAACTGAAGTTTCTTTAAAAAAAATTAAATGCATAAAAAATGATTTTATCATACAATTTTGTTCCTAATTAAAACTTGAATTCATGACAAGTACATAATCCTATATTTGAATTAGCGTTATTGGAATACCCTTATTTCATGACAACACATCCTTCATATGGTTATTGTCTGTCACTCTTTATATGATGCATTATATCCTGATGTATCATATATTGACATGATAACATATTTTATATGGCTATTGTCTTCACATATTTCACTCGTATAAAGTGATAAGATTAGATGAATTCCAATTAATAAAGACTATAATTTTTTTGGCTCAAATAATTAATAACTTTTTTTAACTTGAAAACTCTCAAGTTTTTATATGCAAGGGGTTAAATAACTACATATTTTTTTAAAAAAAATTCTTTTTAAGTTAAAAAATTCTCTAAATATTTTGACTTGTTAGATTGTGAGGCTAAATTACTACTTTTTTTTTCCTAACTTTAAACATTTGACCGCTAAAGAGGTTCATTAATGTATCTTTTAGTAACAAAAGACTATTAATATAACCAAAACAGATAAAGATCTCACCCCATCATACAAAATAATCTCAAGCAATTAGAACGGTTACAAAATTTTTCATTAAAAATACCCTTTTAGAAATAAAAGGTTTACTAAACTTAAGTGTATTTTACTTTTAAGAAGTTGAGCCTAAACTATAATATTTTTGGTTAATCATAAACAATTTGTTGTTAAAGAGGTTAAAAGTTCACTAATACATCTGTAAGTGACAAAATTTGGGAATGAATCTAGCCCAATTGTATAAATATGATACTAAGTCTTTGTTCACCTTTAAAGAAAATCTTATCAAAATATAACCTTAAAACTTATCAACATCAAAATTAAAAAAATGAGCTCCTTAACTGTCCTTTCTTCTTAGAGAATAGTTCCTAAGTCCACGTATCATTTTTTTTTTCTATAAATTAAGGTGCATCAGCTATCTATTAACTTTTACATATAATTACAAATTTAAATTTATTGACATATGATAAAGCCAGAATATTTACAAGTTCGACTAAGCCTTCTTTTTTCAACTTTTATGATAAATTTATGTGTTAATTTGTATTTGGTAAAATAGTGGATCTTATGATTTTTGGACTCATATCCTTGAAACTAGGGTGAATTACAGTCAATGATATTAAATTTTAAAAAGTAAAGCCATATTGATCCTTTAAAAAATATATACTTTTTTGATTATGTCGATACTCCCTTCTTTTTGTATCTATAAGGTATATAAAATATAAAATTTTACAAATAGTAATTTTTCAAATTAGGATTTTAACCCAAATTCTTCTCTCATCCCGCCACCGCACCTTCCTCATAAAGCACTCAGCGTGAAGATCAGCAACTGGCTCAGCCTCGCTAGCCACATCATCCCAGCACCGACAAATGCCGATGGTGAAAGGCTGCTTTGGTGGTAGTTAATGACGCAGCTGTCGTGGTGGACAAATGCCGATGGTGAAAGGCTGCTTTGGTGGTAGTTAATGATGCAGCTGTCGTGGTGTTGCATAATAGTTTGATGCAAATAAGAAATTTTATACATCTTCTACCAAATTTTAAACCCCATATTCAAATTTTCATTTATGTTCATTTGGTTTGTTGAATTGTAATGATTTATTGCAATTGAGTAGAATGAGAAAGGCGTGACAATTAATTGGGGTGAGAAGGCTAAAAAAAAAGTGAAATAACTAAAGAACACAATTACTCTAACTAAACCATAATAACTAAATCTATTCTCCCTTCGTACCAAATTATTTGATCATATTTGACGCACATTTATTTAAGATATAAGTCTTATTTTATGAGTTTCTCATTCTATCCCAAGAGAGAGAGGGACATGGCAAAATTGATTTAGTAGAAAATAATATGTTGGTGAATGACTAAATATAGAGAGAAAAATAGAATGAAAAAATATCTACTAAGGGTAAACATGTAAAAACAGTTACAAAACCTTTTTTAATTTAAAAACTGATCAATTTTTTAGGACAGTCCAAAAAAAAATAATCATTTTTTTTTCCTTAAGACTGAGTGAGTTGTAGAATATATCATCATCAAAAGCAAATAAACTGCAGAGAATATTTTGACTCCCAATAATCATCGCTACAAGAAATGACCATAATTGGGTAGAAAGAAACATGATAGATAATGAATGATACTGAAAATCATAAATGATTATATTTTGAACTTTAGTAGTAATGCTTGCAGGAAAAAGTGTCAAAACTCTAAAAGTGAATGATAAATTTTTTTTAGAGTATTGAAAGTTAGGGCTACTAAAATTTCTTTTTTTAAGCAGTTCAGTTTCTAATACGTGTCCTGATAGATCTCTTGAACTTGATTGACTCTTAATTTTAAAGATATAACATTTAAGCTCCTAACCCATTTCATCTTACAAACCTTGTTATACATTTATTAATAATAACTTCATCGTGTTAGGCACATTATTTTCGACAATCCTTTTTGGGTTGGTTATCGAACTTTCATAATACAACTTAATTATAATTCAAACTTCTTCTTAATTTCACTTGCTAGACATATATATGCCATCAAAACATAATACATGACAACAAACAACTCCAATATAAACACTTGATATTAATTATTTTTAAAAACTTTCTTCACTTTTATCGTTGTACAATCAAAGTTGTTGTGTTTTGTGAGAGTTAGATATTTGGAAAAAATGTTTGAGACTAATTGCAATGTCAGTGTACTTTGAATAACAAGATATAATATAAAACAATAAGAATTTTATTTAGTGTCAACCTGACGTGACAAAAGAAATAAGTGTGATAAATAGTAAAAAAATATTGGTGATAATTGACGTGAAATATTCGGATCTGAAAGTAAAATCATGTTTTGGGTAATGAACTTTTCACATTTTATATTTGATTAGTAGTTAATAACTGATTTGTTATTACAATTTAATTATAATAGTCGTATTGATTAATTTTAATTATTTTGTAACTAAATTTTAAAATATTCTTATTTCAAATTTAAAGAAATGAAGAATTGTATTCATTGGTGTGTCTTTACAGAATGGCAAAACATGACTTTATATACTACACAACAATCAGTTTAGATCCTAAAATCAAGCTAATCTAGATCCAAGAATCAATTTAATTTAGATCCAAGAATCATGCTAATTTAGATCCGAAAATCAAGCTAATCAAGCTAAAATCAAGCTAATATGAGATTATTCTCCTTTACTCCCCCTCAAGTTGGAGCATGGATATTTGAAATGCCCAACTTGCCCAGTAAAATGTGGAAGCGTTCCTGGCCAAGTGCCTTGGTGAAAATGTCTGCAAGCTGATATTGAGACGAAATTGGTCGAGGTAATAAAGCTTTGGACTGAGTGTGGTGCCGAACAAAATGACAGTCTATTTCAATGTGCTTTGTGCGCTCGTGGAACACTGGGTTGGCCACAATGTGTAATGCGGCCTGATTGTCACAAAATAAGGAAACTGGATTTTGATGAGAGATCCCTAAATCAGAGAGGAGTCGAAGTAGCCAAATAATCTCACTTGCGGTGGTGGCCATTGCCCTGTATTCTGCCTCAGCGGTGGAATGCGAGACTATGGATTGTTTCTTTGAACGCCAGGAAATGGGTGAAGATCCCAAAAACACGATATACCCAGTGGTAGATTTGCGAGTTGTTGGGCAGCCAGCCCAATCGGCATCGCAATAAGCACGTAGTGATAGAGAACTGTTGGAGGAGAGCAAAATACCTTGACCGGGCGAATTTTTGAGGTAGCGAAGAACGCGTATGGCAGCATCATAATGTGGTCGTCTTGGCTTGTGCATGAATTGACTTAGGATGTGAACTACATAACTTATGTCTGGACAAGTGATCGTGAGGTAGAGTAATCTGCCAATGAGACGTCTATACTGTCCTGGATCATCACATAGTTCTCCTGAATTAAGATCAAGTTGATGTTGTTCAGCCATGGGTGAGGAAGATGGCTTGCAACCTGTTAGACCACATTCCGTTAAAATGTCAAGAACATATTTGCGTTGGCTTAACACGATGCCATCAGAAGAACGTGCCACCTCAATGTCGAGAAAGTACTTGAGTTTACCGAGATCCTTAATATGGAACTTAGTATCCAAGTAGTGTTTTAGCCAAGAAATTTTAGCTGAATCAGTCCCCGTGACAATCACATCGTCAACATAAATAAGGACAGCAAGAAAAGATCCTTTACGAGCGAAGGTGAATAAAGAATGATCAGATTGAGACTGAATAAAACCAACTACAAGTAAGGACTGAGTAAACTTGTGATACCAATTGCGTGAAGCCTGACGAAGCCCATAAAGAGACTTTTGAAGACGACATACACGATTCTCCCCCTGTTTAGAAAAACCTTGAGGAATCTTCATGTATACTTCCTCTTCTAGATCTCCATGCAAAAAGGCGTTGTTGACATCCAACTGATGGAGTTCCCATTTCTTTATTGAAGCAATGGCAAGAAGACACCGTACCATAACTAGTTTGGCAACTGGTGCAAATGTTTCATGAAAATCTAGACCTTCAATCTGGGTGTATCCCTTAGCCACAAGTCGCGCTTTGTATCTCTCCACAGTGCCATCTGGGTGGAATTTGACTTTATATACCCACTTAGAATCAATGGCACGTTTTCCAGATGGTAATGGCATAAGTGTCCAAGTGTTATTAGCTTCCAAAGCAGAGATCTCCTTGGCCATGGCATCCTTCCAATGAGCATGTTTCACTGCCTGAGAAAAATATTTGGGCTCATCGACCGAAGAGATGGCCGCTAAAAATGCAGTGTGAGTTCTAAAAAATTTGGAATAAGAAATATTATGGGACAAAGGATATACCGTCGAGTTAGCAGATGGAGAGGAAGAGTGCGAAGTAGATGAAGGCGGGGCAAGGGATGGTGGCAATGTATAATTGTACCCAGAAAGATTTTTGGACACCTGTCTTGTGCGCTTAGAAGGCACAACCGGAGGTTCATTTATAGGTAAGGCAGATTGCTCAGTTCTGATGGGTGACTGTATGGTAGATGGTGACAACTCAGCAGATCCTGGTGCTTGATCCAAGGGTATCTGGTCTTGGGATGATGATGATCCAAGAGATAGGGGTTCAAGGTCGACGTTGTGGGGTGAGTTTGATCTAGTTGGCACATCATTGGTCTGAGTTGATTTACTAGTTTCACTTGTGGGTGCATGGCTAGCTGCTTGACACTCCCAATCAACTGAAAGATGATCTGTTAACCCAAAAGGAGTGTGGCAGGTTTGTAGGTCAGCAATATTATCCTTTTTGTCAGCAAAAGGAAATATGCTTTCAAAAAACTGAACATCTCTTGAAGAGTAAATCACTTTGCTCTCCAAATCATAAATCCTATATCCTTTCTGCCCATTGGGATAACCAACAAAAATGCCAGACTTACTTCGAGGGGCGAACTTATCATGTGGCTTGCCATTCATGTGTCCATAACAGAGACATCCAAAAGTTCGCAAATGATCATAGTTAGGTACCTTACCAAATAATACTTCATAAGGTGTTCGGTTTTGGAGCACAAAAAGTGGCATGCGGTTGATTAAGTAAGCAGCGGTAAGTACGCACTCCCCCCAAAATCTGACTGGAAGTTTGGCCTGGAATCGTAAAGCTCTAGCTACCTCTAAGAGATGTCTGTGCTTTCGCTCCACCACTCCATTTTGTTGCAGTGTATCCGTGCAGCTTGTTTGACTGTCCATTCCATTCTCAAAATAATGATGTAATAATTCACGATGTCCAAATTCAAGACCGTTATCAGTTCTAAAAACCTTGATTCTGGTGTTAAATTGTGTCTTAACCCAGTTGAAAAACATCAAGAGGTAGTGTCTAGTTTCGGACTTGAACTTCATGAGAAAGACCCATGTGGCTCGACTATGATCATCAACAATCGTGAGAAAATAATGTGACCCAGAATGAGATTTAGTACGGTATGGACCCCATATATCACAATGGACTAAATCAAAGTTGTGCATCGATTTATTTTTGCTATGTGGAAAAGGCAATCTAGTTTGTCTGGCCTTGCAACAAGCATCACAAAATAAAAGTTTTGGCGAATTGAAAGTAACAGGTAAGTTGGAAACCAGCGAGATACGGTTCATTGGTAGATGCCCTAAACGACGGTGCCATAAATCCACAGTGTTATGTCCTTTTGACAGAAGCGCCTTCCCCGCCCTCGTTGGTTCCAAATGATATAAGCCATTTCGCACTCTACCTACTCCAATCGGCTTCTTCGAGAGTAAGTCCTGTATCACACAAAATTCAGATCCAAAAATTAGAACACAGTTGAGATCTTGAGTCAATTTACTGACTGATAATAGGTTAAAACAAAAATTAGGCACTCCCAAAACTTGTTCGAGATGCAAATTGGGGCCAAGATTTACTCATCCCAAAGCATGAACTAGGACGGTATCACCGTTGGGAATTTGAACCGGGGGTACACCTGGATTTGTATAAGCATCGGACATAGTATCAAGTTTACATGATATATGATCCGTGGCCCCTGTATCAATAATCCACGAGTCTGGCTTACCAGATATATTTTGTGAGGTCATATTTGCAGAAGGCCCATTAGTGGGTCCTGATTGGCGGCCCAAAAGATCAGCAAGTCTTTGCATTTCACTGGGTGTGAAGCTTGGAAATGACACAGACTCGTCGGATGTGGCAACGAATTGTTGTGAAACCCTTGTCGCTGGTGCTGTGTCTCCGGCAGTGCGCGACCATGGTTGATATGCAGGGCTGTGATTTGGAAATGGTGCGGATGCGTCGGCAGTAGCTGCAAACGGCTGGGCAATTGCCACCGATGATGTTGTGCCTCCGGATGCGCGGAGCCATGGCTGATTTCCTCCTCTTGGTTTGGGTCTTCTCCATCCAGGTGGATATCCGATGATCTCATAACAGTTCTCTCTAGAGTGATTGGATCGATTACACTGGGTACAGTGTAATCCACCATGCCGTCTTTCTCCAGAATTTTCACCAAGCCGGTCAATTTTCTGGTCACCTCCATGCCGCATATGTGGTGCTTTAGCCAATAGAGTTGTGGCCTCGATAGTAGGGACACGCGCAGCAGCGACCACTTGCTGTTTTTCTTCTTGGGCAGCCACGGCATATGCTCTCCCAAGTCCTGGCAATGGATCGATGCTCAGGATTTGGGATCGCACCGTCTTGTAAGTATCATCCAATCCCATCAAAAAATCGAAGACTTTCTCTTCTTCTCGCATTTCCTGCATTTTCTTTCCATTGTAGTAGAGCAATAGATCGCTTCAGGTCATACACTCTAAGTGCAATGCCCTGAGTAAATCGTTCATCAAAATCGCACCAAATTTCACTTGCAGTGTCTGCATGTGCGGCACTAGTTTGTAATTCTCTAGAAAGAGAATTGACGATCCATGATTTGACCACTGCATTACACTAGATCCATGATTGAAAATCCCTGGAATGAACATCGGGTTTTGCTATCAACCCGTCGACGAACCCTGCCTTATTTTTGGATTGGAGCGCCGTCAACATGTTACGTCTCCAAGTGAAATAGTTCTCTCCATTTTCACTTAGAGGTTGTGTAACGAAGATCAAGCCTGGATGATCAGACGGATGCAAGTAGAACGGAGATTTGGTGTCAATTGCGATGTTTTGAACATTCGCAACGGGCGCCAAACCCCCATGAACATAACTTGCAGATTCGTCTTCCATGACTGAGAAATTGAAAAGAAATGCCTATGCTAGAAAGATGGCTCTGATACCATAAAGAAATGAAGAATTGTATTCATTGGTGTGTCTTTACAGAATGGCAAAGCATGCCTTTATATACTACACAACAATCAGTTTAGATCCTAAAATCAAGCAAATCTAGATCCAAGAATCAAGTTAATTTAGATTCAAGAATCATGCTAATTTAGATCCGAAAATCAAGCTAATCAAGCTAAAATCAAGCAAATATGAGATTATTCTTCTTTAAAATTATTATATATCGTATAAAACACGTGATCCTTACTAGTATCTAAAAAAGAAAAAATTATCTCAAGCTTACTATTCAAGACATCATCAGAAATGTGAATTTTAGAGATATGAAGTAAACTTCGACACTAAAAACTAGTGCTAATCATATTGCTACTTGAATCGGACTCCTTAAAAGCCACGAGGCCATCTCAATAAATGCTCCGAAGGACCCTGAAGATTCATTATAAGAAGGGTTGGAGCTCTCCTCTAATGCTGTAAAATCATCTTTCGTTGGCTAAAAGCAAATTTTGCGGCGGGCACTTTGGCCAAAAACAAGAGAGAGGAAACAGGGAATGCAAATCCTGTTTTCATCTCCGGCTAGACTCGAGGCAGAGTTGGAAAAGGATGCTGCAAGGACTCACCGTCCGAGGGTGAAGATTCGATGTGTATACCAAATAAAAAAAAATACACTATAATCGAGTGCTTCAAACAAGGTACAATCTCATCATGAGATTTCAAAAACCAATGGTTATGTAGCCAAATTCTCTGTAGACACCATAGGATGGTCCTGGTCATGTGGACCAACAATCTCCGTACGGCTTTGAAGCTTTGGTACCACACATACGACAATTCCTTGGGAAGGACCGTCAATCAGTTTTAAGTTTTTCTTCCCTCATGCAAGAATTGACCACTCAAAGAAAAGTACCTGAGCAAGTCTTGGGGCCGTGTGGCGGCCCCCCCCCCCCCCCCCCCCCCCCTTTTTTTTTTTGCTCTTTTTGGGTCCAATTTTTTTGTTTTTCAAAAATCTATGGAACTTGGGTGTTTGGTTGAGTTTCTCTTTTTTTTAGGGCTTGCTCTTTAAAAACTAAGCCCATTTCAGAAAAGAGCTCCAAGCTCTTTTCTTAACCTCTTTTCACGCAGGCTCCTGTTACTCTTTAATGAGGTCAAGGCTTCGAGCTTCACTAACAACAAATTGTTTAATTTCTTTGCTGGGTCGTCTCTTTCATCAGCACTTTGCTGGGTCATCTCTTTCATCAACACTGTGCTCGATTGGCCACAACTCTCGTGGACTCCACAGCCCACCGCGTCCATCACCTCCACCGGCCACCGAAGTTGTTATCGCTGGTCATCTTTGTGGCTGCGACGCCATGACAGTAGCGGTGCGGAGGCAGCGCCGGTGTTGAAGGAGAATTAGGGCCCAGGTCGCCGGGTATGGAGTTGAGCACAGCAACGAGCGCAGCAACGGCGTCGGTGTTGAAGGAGAATTAGGGCCGGCGACACCACCCACTCTGCCGCAGACAACCCACCTCATCATCAAACAAACACCCACCTACCACCGGTTCATCACCTACCACCAATGGGTTCCATCATTAGGAAATTGCAAAAGTCAATTTGGTTCTTATTTGATTTAATTGTGCAAAATGCAGATTTTTGCTGAATCTTTGATTTAAGGTGTTGCATTATGACGCGTTGGTGTCGATGGCCTAGAAGCTGGCCGACTTGCAGGAGAATTCAATTTTGCAGGAATTTGTGGCCTAGAAGTAGGAGTTGAAGGTCTTGAGCTTTGAGACGGTTTTGTCCGGTCAATAGAAGAGTTGTTAGGGGCTGGACGAGCTCTAGAAGGAGTTGAAGATCGAGATGGCTGAATCTTTGATGTTGTAGAAGAGAGGGTTGGTAGTGATGGGTTACCGGTTTGTGATGATGGGTCACCGGTGTGAGGTTGGCCAGTGATGGTGGTCGGCGATAGGGACTGTGTGGTGTGAGCCGATTTGGCAGTTATGAGGTGTGTGTGTGAGAGAGAGAGAGAGAGAGAGAGAGAGAGAAAGGAAAAAAAAACAGAAAAAGAAGTCATAAAAATATTACTATAATTACCTTTAATTATGTAAAAATGTATATTAAAAAAAAATAAACCCAAAGAGTTGTCCTGTCAAACGCTTGCTCTTTTCTGTTTTTTGAAAAAATAAACTCTGTCAAATAGCCACCAGTTTTTTAAACTGGTAAAAAAAATCAGAACTCTTCTCTTTTTTTTTAAAAAAAAAAACTAAAAACTGAAAGTCATACCGAACAGACCCTTGGTCTTTATGTCTTAACCCTACCTTAGCTTTACAGTTTGTAGACAAGAATCAAATTCCTTGGAAGAGCCATATAAAGAAGAGACATCTGAAGTTTTCTGATCTTTAGGCTACAAACAGTAGCAATTTCTTCTGAAGTAGCTGAAAAAAGCAACTTGACCAGCCCATAAAAGCAGACAAACAAACAGAGCCAAGACAAGCATAAAGCAGGTGAGCCAAGTTATACATATTCCCTGAACTGGATCTGGAGTGCCTAATTTCGGGGACTGAAAGCCAGAATGAAAAGGAAAACTTGGAGAAAAGCTTCTCGTGAGACATAAAGAAATGATGTAGAAAAGTAAAGGAAAAAGTCCAATTTCGTGAGCTGTGCCCCTTGTTTGCAGGGTGTACTCGAGGACACAATTCCACCTTTTTACTCTCTTCTCTTCTCCTCTCCTCTCCATCTCTTTACATTACAATTGCCTTATTAACAAAGCCATTTAGCTTTCCATGCCTTTCTCTCTTCCCTTCCACTCTCTAGAGCCGGACCCAAAGCCAAATTTCCATTCTAACCTTTAAAAAACGCAAAGCATGCAATTTCAGCAGTGCTGTTTGCCTGTGGGGTTTTGGAAGAAGGCAATGGTTTTGTTTTTGCTGTCCTTGTTGGTCTTGGGCCAGGAGGAGGACAAGCTGATACCAAATATACAAGAGAAGCAGCCAGAAGTACAAGAGCAGAATCAGCAGAAAAGGGTAAGGCATACTTTTGATGTATTCTTCTCAAGCAAAAGGAGAGTGCCAAATGCCTCAGACCCTCTTCACAACAGATGAAGCTTGGTTCCATTTTTGTGGAAGTTTGAAAATGAGGCTTCATCCGAGCATGATTCACAGTGCTTGTGTATTTTGTCAATGATGATGGTCGAGGGTTTGTCGAGTGCAATATTGCTGCTATATCCTCGTGACTTGCACCCCCTTGTTTTCAACTTTTGCGTGTTCTTTTGGACTTTTTGTAATCTATGTAGCTTTCTATAATGCATACATTACTTTTTTTTTTCCTCGAGACATTGCATTAAAACTAATTGAGTACAAAAGATGGTTCCTGGTTCCCACTATCATCCAATAACAAAAGATACCCAAGGGATGAAGAGGGAACCAAGCCAAAACAGTTAGATACATCCGTCCACTTAGCTAATTATGTGCTAAGCTATTAACACTTCTACTTACTTTTAAGACATCCCAACATATAAACTTCTTGAGTTTCTCTCGGGCTTCAACAATTGTGGTATAGCAATTCCAATTCGGTTGTTGATCGATGTTGTTGAGCCAGTCCACTATCACTTGAGCATCTCCTTCAAAAATCACATGAGTGCATTTGTTATCAATTGCAGTAAGGCTTGCCAATGCTTCTGCTGAGATAGAATCCATAGGTTTGTTGGCTGTAGAGATAATAGCTACAATATTTCCATTATGATCACGAATGATAGCCGCCTGTATGGCTCTTGTCGCTCTAACAGCTGCATCAAAATTTACACGGTACCAGAGGGGTGAGGGATTGAATCTAGAGGAGATAGAAAATCTGGAATTTGATTGACGGAGGACTGCATCTTTGGAATGGCTGTGTGCCACTTGGACTATTTTTGCTAACTCCTTGACATTTAACTCCAACTTGTGAAACACTTTTTGATTTCTCCATCTCCAAATATGATCCAGTACTGTGACAGCGTAAAGAGTATAGCATTGTTTGCTCGAGGACTCGTTTGCGGTTGGAATAGGAGGGGAAAGAATGCATGAGAGCCATTGAATCGTCATGCTTCTGAGGGCGAGATTGTTGGCTAACCTTGTTTGGATGGGGCTTTTAGGGGGACAAAAGTTTTCAGACGAAGAAAGCCACAAAGCTCGAGTCAATGGACAAGTAAGAAAAATGTGGTGCAGAGACTCTTCCTTCGAGTTGCAAAAGGGGCAATTGGTATCAATATCAAGGATTATTTCTTGAAGTTTCGTTCTTACCGGAAGGATATTCCAAGCAATACACCACAACAAAATTTTGTGTCTTTCGCGAATCTTTGATCTCCATAGAGTTTTCCAAAAAAGATATTCCCTTTCTTGCTCAAGCTGGAAACGCGCTTCATTCGCGAACAAATAAGCTGATTTTGCCGTTAGTTTTCAGGATTTGTTTGGAGTCCAGACTAAAAGGTCCTGGGGCTTTGATGGTGAGATGCGAATTTTCAGAATCTCGCCAATATGAACAATCGAAAATAAGTTTTGCAGCTTTTCAAGATTCCACGAATTTGATATTTGATTGATCAAAGAGGACACTTTAGAACCGCAAATGAAATTGGAAGACATAATATTCGGTCGGAAAGATTGGATGGATGGAATCCAAGGATCTTGGCCAATATTAATGCTTTCTCAAGTCTAACAATATAACAAAGACCCTTGTTTGTTATATAACAATATACATTACTTTTATGAATATGTACATACCGACTGATTTGTTTGTCGTCCTTGTTTTTCAAAGTACAGTGTTTTTCTAATTTATCTATAAAGCATGATAATATTGCTGCTATATTTATGTTATTTGTTATTTCAATGACTTGTTTTTCAAAGTACAGTTACTGCATACGCATGTATTCACCATTTTACCTTGAAATAACAAATAACATAAATACAAGCCAGGCCATGTGCTGGTCACGTTCCATACTAGTTTTGGGACTACCGTCCATGCAATAGCCGCGTAGGGTAAGCAATTTTTCATTATGTTGTTTATATACAATTAATGTTTCATTAGATTCACAGCTTACAAAAGCCTTCGAAGCTTGAATTAAATAGTTGTGTTGTGAATATGCTTTCTCAGAACTTCTATTCAGTTTTTTGCTATTGCCGCTAAAGGATCATTTTGCAAGACGGTCACGCTGCTAACACGGACTTGTTCACATGAAAATCTCATGTCTTCCCCTTTTAAGTACCATTGATTGATTTATAGTCGCTGATACTTGTAATGCTCAATGGTTATGGCTCATCCTCCTGCGATTCACTGTTTCGTCGCCTTATAACCTTTAATATTTTTTTTCTTTGCCTTGTAATCTTATTATTATTATTTTGAGTTGAGACATTTGAGGGAACCAAAAATGGGCTAACCAGCACCGGGAGAGATGTAATATGGAAAGAGAGTAAACTATGCAGTGTGAGTGCCTAATTCTAGGCTTTTAGGCTTCGTTTGACAAATTTTTTTTTTTGGTTTTCAATTTCCAAAAAATAAAATAAAATTAAAGAGCAATTAATTTTTTTTTTTTTACAAAAACAAGTAAGTGTTTGATAACCCTGTTTTTTGGGTGTTTGATAACCTTTTTTTTTGTGGTGGTTTGTGGTGGTGGTGGCCGGCGGTGGGAGGGTGGTGGTGGTCTAAAAAAAAAAGCAACACTGAAAAAAAACTAGTTTTTGGAGTTTTTAAAAACAGCCTTAATTTAAAATTTGAGGTTTTAAATTGAAGGGAAAAAAAAAGAAAAATGTTTACCAAACGCAACATTTTTTTCCAGTTTTCAAAACTGAAAAAAAAAACTGGAAAATAAGTTGTGTCAAACAGGACCTTAGCCTATCAACCCCTCTTCCATGGTTTGTGCAATTATGCATTGTTCACCTTATACATCTTAAAGTCGTTCCTTTTGATATTCGTATGTAATGATGCTTACAACAACGTAACTAATGGATCGGTTTTAAGTAAGGATGCAGAGCCTATCTGAAGTGATTAATATATGGAAAAAATTTTGCTGCACACCAAGGAGCAGCGTCAAGCTGCTACCCCTCCACGTGGCAGCACGTTATTGGTCCAGCCTAGCAGGATGTTTCTCTCTCTATCTCTTCCTTCCGGTATTCTTCCTTTCCACGAACTTCTGGTCTTCGTTCTCCCAAAACTCAGTCTCAATTCATATCAATAACGTGCTCACATCTGCACATATAGCATAATTTCTGGAAGCCCATCATTCAAATGGAAATGATATGAACTGGAACAGGCCAGTACTGAACAGGATACTAACATGATCCCTTTTCTTAGGTGGCTGGACTTGGGTGGACATGAGAAAGGCATGAAATTAAGAAACTGCAAAAGGAGGCATGATCCTTCTCTCAGAGTTTTGCATTCGTTCTAAATAAACAACTTGTAATTAGCTTTTTTCACAGCCTGGCATGAACTTCACAGCTTAAATGCTAATAGAAAAACCATTGTGAAAGTTAGTACTAGCCTACTGAAATTTCCCTCAAGAGCTGCATAATGTCCATTAACTGATTAACTCTCGTGATAAAATGTACAGATTCTTGAGCGACTTTATCTATGATCCATCTGTACAGAGCTCCCATTGAGCCTCTCTTCTACCCTGTGTGTGTGACCAGAAGTTCGTGGGGAGGAAGAATACGGGAAGGAAGAGATAGAGAGAGATATATAGAGAGAGAAACATCCTGCTAGGTGATTAGAGAGAGAGAGAAACTGCTTGTTGATTATTCTTCAGAATTTCAGGGACGTGCATAACGTTCGTTATCTCACTCCAGCCAACCCAATCACATGCGAGGAGCATGGCCTTGACGCTGGACCAATAACGTGCCGCCACGTGGAGGGGTAGCAGCTTGACGCTGCTCCATGGCGTGCAGCCAAATTTTTTCCTTAATATATTCCTTGGTTTAACTAGATAAGCTGACATTTGGAAGTTAGATTTTGAATTGAGGATTTCTTTGATATTAGAGGATTCAAAAAGATCGTCCGTGTCCTGCACCCAAAGTACTTACTGTAAACTCAAGTTGACAGGAAATTACTTAATCCAATTGGTTGAGCTAATATCTCACGCTGATGTCAAAAGATTTGATACACTATGAGAACGGGAGCTGATAAAATAACAACGCTAAAAACAGTTTGTGCTGTCAAGGTAGGCGGCCCAATCCGCTGGTTTTTTCAAGTAAAATTTATTGCCCTCCACATTACGGAGCCGATGTCTGTCCCATCTTACGGCAGACGGTGATTTACCATGACACCATAATGGGGGGCGTCGAGAAAGATTAAAAAAAATGATCTCGTCCATCCATTCGCGATAAATGCATGGTTAGATTGTGCTGAAACTTAAACTAAATTGTTAGTGACGGTAAAGAGTAAGCTCACAATAAAGAATATTAAAATCTGATAACACCTTAAATAGATATGCAACGTATCCTAGATTGCATGGTAGTTTACGGTCAAAGACAGATTTATCACGTGCTATTTACGGGCAATACAATAT
This sequence comes from Escallonia herrerae, assembly GCA_033070095.1. Classification (NCBI taxonomy): domain Eukaryota; kingdom Viridiplantae; phylum Streptophyta; class Magnoliopsida; order Escalloniales; family Escalloniaceae; genus Escallonia; species Escallonia herrerae. The sequence continues at coordinate 46,468 of JAVXUP010002974.1, read as the reverse complement.
CATATAATAAAGTTGTTAAGAGTAGTTCTTCGAGGCCTTCACCAATTGAATCCAGTTACAACGGTAAAAGTATGTCTTCAAGATAAGCGAATGAGTGATTTCAACGTTTCTATCCACCTTTGGCTTTAGTTGACCGTTGAAAAACAGTATGGAACATGAATCTCCAGATTAGAGAATAACATGCATGCCCAGATTGCTCAGAATGCCTGAGATTCCAAACTTGCCTTTGCTGGTGATTACGGTGACACATGTGGCCATTCATACAGGAAAAGGAGCCTACCTTTTACTTCCCCATCAATCAACTCTAAATTTAGCAGGCCTTCTTGGTAAAAAGTTACCCCCACCCACATGACCAACAGGGCAACTTTTAGAAAATGGATACGAGTCTATTCTACAAAATTCACCTACAAATTTTTTTTTTAATAATCAAGTCATTGCATTAGAAGGGGATTACAGAAGAGGGTTCTTGGTTCGCAGCTTCATCCAATAACAAAAGGGAACCAAAGGATGGGGGGGAACCAAGCCAAAAGATTTTGAGTCAGCAGCCCATTTAGGTAGGTCATGGGCGAGACTATTTACATTTCTAGGGACTTTTAAAACATTCCAGCAAACAAAAGAATTGAGTTTCTCTCTAGCTTCGGCAATGATGGTGGAGGATTGCCAGTGAGGTAGTTGATCATGGTGATTGAGCCAATTTACAACTTCTTGAGCATCCCCTTCAAGGATAATGTGAGTACAGTTGTTTCTCAAGGCAAGATCAATTGCAAGTAAACTTGCTAGTGCTTCTGCTGGCTCAGACTCTGTAGAATCGTTAGAGGTGGTTTGTGCAGAGATGATATTATCATTGTGATCCTGAACAATAGCAGCTTGAAAGGATTTGGAATAATCTCGAACGGCAGCATCGAAGTTGATACGGTGCCAGTGGAGGGGGGTATTGACGCTGGCAGAGGAAGGAATTCCTGAAGTTAAAGGAGAGATGATGGCTTTTTCTGTAGCTTTGATAAGTCTGCAGGATTTGTTCCGAAACTTCCATGATATTGATTTTCCGATTTTGAAAAACCAATAAATTTTTGCATTTCCATAAAAGATCCATAACCGTGGAAGCAAAAAGAGTGTAACAATGAGTGATGTTAGGATCGTTGCCAATGTAAGGAGGAGGGGTTAGGATATCAGAGAGCCATTGGATGGTGTAGTTCTTGAAAGCAATGTTGGAACCAGAATGCAGAAGGTTTGGTAAGGGGGGCGGATGGAAGTTTTCAGGAGATGCAAGCCAGAGAGCTCGAGTCATAGGGCAAGAATGGAAGATGTGGGATGAGGACTCTTCTTCTGATTACAGAGGGGGCACCTGGTATCGATATAAGACTAGATTTTCTTGCCGACAGGGAGGATATTCCAGGTTATACGCCAGATAAGAATTTTGTGTCTTTCCCGGATTTTGGCTTTCCAAAATTTTTTCCAAAATTGTTGGTCGTTTTGCTGATCAGATTGGATTCGACGTTGATTGGCAAACAGATAAGCGGATTTGGCCAAAATTTTTCCAGATTTGTTTGGAGTCCAGGCTAAAATATCCTGGGAGCTTGAGGGAGAAATACGAATTTTCAATATTTTGCTGACTTGAGAGTCCGAAAAGAGGCGAAGCAACTTATCTGTGTTCCAAGAATTTGAGAGATGATCGATTAAGCTACAAACTTTGGAACCGACCTGGAAATTGTTAGAAATAATAGTTGGTCGAAAGAATTGTATGGTAGGGATCCAGGGGTCTTTTTCGATATCAATGGTTGAGCCATCTCTGACAATATAGCAAGAGCCCTTTTTCAGAGTTTCCCGACTTGAGCAGATACATTTCCAGATCCAAGAAGCAAATTTTGGTGGAGAGTAGTCCAAAAAAGGCGTGCCTTTCATGTATTTCTTATCCATAAGCTTGACTCAGGTTCTATGAGGCTCATTAAGAATCATCCATCCCAGCTTCATCAAGAGTGCTCTGTTGAAAGCTTTCATGGGCTTGAATCCCAGCCCGCCTTGATCTTTAGGGGTGCAAATTGCGTCCTAAGCTCTTGGGCAGTAGAAGTGCTTCTTGTTTTCGTCGTGTCCTCACCAAAATTTACGGAAGATACTATCCAAATGATCGCAGATCTTTGAAGGAAGGGAGAAGATGGACATTGGATATGTGGGGATGGCCATAGCGACTGATTTGATAAGGGTGCCTCTGCCAGCCATGGAGATGCATTTGGTTTTCCAACCAGATAGTCTTTTTTTCACCCTTTCTAGAATATTAGAGATAAGTTGAGATTTCCCCAGATGGGTGGATTTGTTAATGGCTTGACCCGAACAAGAAGCATATTTATCAAGACTATTAACATCTTCCTCTGCTTCTCTAGCGTTGGACCTGCAAAAGACAATCAAGTCTTCAGCGAAAAGAAGATGGGAGATGGTTGGGCACGAGAGATTGACTTTGATTCCATGCAGATTGCCATGAGTTTTGTCAACAGAAATGGCTAAAACAGTCGGCACGTATTAGAGATGTCAAAAGGGCTGGCTCGCCTGCGGGCCGGGCCGACTCTGACCTAAATTGGCCCGGGCTTGCCCGATCCTAACGATGAACAGTGAGGCCCTAACCCGTTAGGCTTGGGCCAGGCCTAAATTTTTTCCATTTTTATCCAGCCCGGCCCGACCTTAAAAAGGACAGGGTCAGGCCCTAAAAAACGGGCTGGCCTGAAATCAATTTGAATTACTTACTTTTTTTTTTTCTTTCTCCTTCTTTCTTGATCCTCATTTTCTTTCTACCTCATATTTTTCTCTTTTGATTTAACTTTTTAGACATGCATATTTCTTTTCTCTTCGTCTCACTATAAAATTTTGACTACAATATACTCCCACTTGTACCATTTGCACATAATTCAAACTAATTTTGATTGAAAATAAAAACTTATATTAATGTTTTGTAAACTAATCACTAATCATCACCAACTTTTTTGCAGTTTTATTTTTATTTATGATCCACAATACTTACTTTTTGTGACAATCTAAGTTTACAATTTGGTTTGTAAATCAATCATTAAATTAACTTTAAGTTGTTGTTAATTTATTTTTAAATGAGGAGAAAGATGTAATTACTAATTTGATATCAAATTAGTAATTACATCTTTCTCCTCCCTTATATTCTACTTCAAGCGCGTTATCTTTCTCTCTTTCAACACTTTTTTTTTTATTTGTGGTATGAGAATCTATCCGTTTAAAAGTTAGATTATACTTTATATTACTTAAATTTTACAAAGGAAAAGTCTCATTTTCTTTAAAGAGTTGACATTTTAGTGGTGTTTATTTGTACATTAATCTATAACTAAGTAATATAATAGCACTCTTATCGAGTGTTGAAAAATACTATCTGCAACTTTTCATGGATTTTTTTTATTATTTTTTGTTGCTCAAAATAATTGTTAGTAATGATCACAAGGTGGAAAGATACTCTTCCTACATAGTTTAGTATTTTAAAATTGTACGACATTGTCCCCGTGTGCAAAACACGATATCAAAACTAGTTTAGATAAATTTTGTAATTAATGTACGATTAATTCACTTTGGGTACATAGAAAACACGTACACGTAAAAGCAAGTAATAAATTACCTATCTAACGTGCATATGTATGTTACAATTTTTTCTCTTATAGGTGATAATATCACATTATTTTTCTAATATGTTACGATCTAAAAAATTACTAGAGAATTATTAGAGGCTATCAATTTAATATCTTATGAAGTTGATTTTTTATAAATCTAAATTGTCAAGAACATTTAACTTATATTGTAGCTATTTACGCACTACTATCATCACGTAGTGCTACCAATATATCGAAATAATTTATCATAATGTGTTCAGCATCACAAGCTAAGGGAATAATTATAAAATTTTTAATCACATTTTCATTTTATATGTGTTTTAAACATAAATAAAAAATATGTAATTTAATTTTTTTTATTTCAAACAAAAAAAGGTGAATTGAATTCTAAATTTAATTCATTGAGTGGATGAAGTGTCAAAGGGTCTTGAAGAAAAACCTCAGGATTTCGAAAATGAATAATAAGAATTTTTGAAAAAAAAAATTGTTAAGCCCGGGCCCGGCTCTAAATATTGAGCTTAGGGCCAGAGCTTGGACCGAGCTTAGATGGCCTAGATAACCCTCTTGTCTAGCCCAGCCCGACCTGGTTTCCCACCCCTTCGGCCCTGGCCCAACTCTTTTTCTCGGTTGGCCCGACTCAATCCCGGCCCATTGACATCACTAACTAATACCTGTTTGTGTAGATAAGCAGATTCAGTAAGTTTTTGCCATGCCCGACTGAAAAAATCTTGAAGTTGACTCTACCATGGGTTTGGCTGGGGTGGGTGGAGGGGGAGACATAATATGGAAATAGGGTAAACTGTGAGCGCCTATCTTCGAAAAAAATATTAGTGGTTGTCGAATACCACGTCATCAGTTTAGGTGTCATTAAATTACAACTAAAAACTTACCAACTAAGCAAAATAATAGGTTGATGGAGCAAGTATCCAAGTAAATACAATTAATTTTAACCATGGTTAACTATAATCTATACTATATATAATGAGAAGTCTATTTTTAATGTAATATCCTTTTAGCGTTACACTGAGAATGACTTCGGTGCTGACACATATCCATTATGAGGACAAAATTTTAAAATATAATTACTCACTCTCCATAAAACCGTTAGTTACAAATACCCAATTTCTGCAGGTAACTACTCATTTTTTTTTCTTCTACATTTCACCTTCTCTCTCAAATTTGAAAAAAATTCAAATTACAATCTATCAATTGTATTTGTAAGCGACAGCGGGTAAACAAATTATCTTAGAATATATACCCATAGTTTGCGATGACGGAATAATGCGTGCGCACGTCATCTCGTAGGGAATAAGATGATACAAAAGTCACGAGTGCAGCCCTAAAACTCCATATCTTGCAGTGGCATCCGCTCTCTCCCATCCCCTCACCGTTTCTCTCTTTCTCTACACACACACAAAAACCATCCTGTGAGATCCTCAATCACCACTTCAACGCAAAATTGCTGAGTCTAAAATAATTTGTTGAAAACAAAACCATCTAAGGATATATGGTAGATTTTGCCGAGTTCTGATCTCTAATTGAGTTCAATCAATGGCCTTGTTTTTTTGGTTTGACAGATCTCCACACGAAGAATTTAGTGGCGCTATGGCTTGGGAGGTTTGATCTTCAAGCCTCAAGGAAGAATTAGGGTTCTTCCTTGGGATTTACAGATTATGATGACATGTTTAAAAGAGTTCAAGAAGAATAATTTATCAAAATTAGGTTAGTGAAGGAGATGGTGCCGAAAAGTCTGGCAAAATATTGAGAGTTCCACACACAGGCCGGCTAGATGTGGGCTCATGCAAACGAGTCCCAAGTCTCAAACAAGATCATGTGAAAGTTTGGTGGTCAGAACCAAACCTTGTGAACGTGTAGATCTAAAGTAAGCTTAGGAGTTTTGGCACTTGAGGTGATTTCTTCACCAAAGCCTAAACGAAGAATGAGAGAGAGCACGAATAACAGAAGCAGATCGGTGGAGGGCTGGCAGTATTTGGCTCATTCGGCTAATTGCCTTTTGGAATAATTGGTTCTTCAATTTTATAGAATCTTGAAATTTTACGACATGATTTCCTCTCATTAGCATTACTAAACACGTATTCAAGATTTGCATGTTAGCTAAATGTCCTAGCTATGTGTTCATCAATATTTTATTTGTTATTGCAGTTGAAAATTGAAAGAGAAGCCAGAAGAGAGATGAAAGAGAAGAGAGACAAATGAGAAGTGGGTTTGGTAGTTCTGCTAAAAATGAAAAGAATTGAGAACAAGAATGATAATATATTAATGGTAAAAAAATGGTGGGTGTGATTTTTAAACATTTGGTGAAAATTTGAATTTACAATGTTTGTGTTTATGTTCAGAGTTAACTATAGTTAAGATTTGCTATCTAGTTGGATAGTTGTCGTCCTAACTAAATACTTTGTTGATTAGTTGGTAATTTTTTAGTGTTAACCTAACATCACGGAAGCTCATGACATGATATTAGACAACTTTTAAGTTCGTACAATTATGCATTATTGTTCGGTTCATGGAATTAATTACTTTATTTTTTTTATAAATGAAGTTAATTACTTTATTAAATATACTTTCTCCCTCTTGAAGCCCAAGGGGTGCCAATAGTCAAGAATCTTCTTATCCGAAGGTCACCAATGAAACCAATCCAACTCACCCATCCAAAATCTGTCACTCTTTCATTCCCCTCCTCACAATCTGCCTCTTGCTCTCTCTACCCTCATAAGTCCATCCAAACCTCATCTTCTCCCCCAAAAATCTCCCTACTATCTCAAAATCATCGCCATCCAAACACAAGTAGTTCCACAAACCCATTAACAATGGCCTGTGCTTTGTTCACTGCACCAACCTTCCAAGGTCTCAGGCCCCTCAACAAGGCCACTGACTCCAACCCTAACCTCTTCCTGTCCAAAACCAGCAGCTACAAGCCCATGATCGCCACCACCGCCGCCAAGAAGAACTTCGGCGTAAAGGCCGAGCTGAGCGCACCTCTGGTCATAAGCTTGAGCACCGGCTTGTCCCTCTTCTTGGGCCGGTTCGTCTTCTTCAACTTCCAGAGAGAAAACGTGGCCAAGCAGGGCTTGCCGGAGCAGAACGGAATCACCCACTTCGAGGCTGGCGACAGCCGTGCAAAGGAGTATGTTAGCCTGCTCAAGTCGAACGACCCAGTTGGGTTCAACATCGTTGATGTTCTGGCTTGGGGCTCCATTGGTCACATTGTTGCTTACTATATCCTTGCCACCTCCAGCAACGGATACGATCCCAGCTTCTTCTAGTCTTCTTCTCTCTTTCTCATCTGCCTTTTGTGCTGTTGATGTAGCTGTGTATTGTATAGTGTACTTGGGGATCACTCCATATTTTTTTCAACGCCTTCATGTAAGCAAAGTGCACTTTGTCTCTCATTCCGTTGGGTGATGATTTTTCTTTTCTTTTTTTAACTGTATGCCAATCGATGGGAGTCATTCGTGAGACTCGAATCCTACAGATTGGAAGGCGGTTTTTCAACCGGTTCAATTACAATTGAGAAATGAAAACTGTTATTATCATTGAGATTTAGGAAGTTCGTTCTTGAAATGAGATTTGCGCTTAAATGTTAGAAATGAAAGAAAGTTAGAGGTGAGTATACAGTGCCGATTATTTTGGAGGATTAGGCACCGAATCACGCAAATGCCACTGTAGCCTAATAGACTTTCTGATTTGAGTGGATGATTTTTGAACCGGAGAAACCAATTTGTGGGTGAAACCTAACCATCTAGTTCGACCATTCACACAATCAATCAGATCAAACAATTTACTTTTATGCATATGTACATACGGACCGATTTATATATCGTCCTTTTTTTTTTATTTTAAAGAACTGTGTTTTTCAAATTTATCTACGAAGCATGATAATATTATTTGATCTATTCTTCAACATCTTAAACTTTTAGAATAATGGTAACTTATCCTCAAATGATGATGCTTGTATTCACCTTGAAATGGCAGACAACATAAATATAAACTAGGCCATATGCTGCTCACATTCCATATGATTTTTGTAACTGCCGTCCTTGCAATAGTCGCGTAGGGTAAGCAATTTTTTATTACGTTATTTATATACTATTACTTTTTTTATTAGACCACAAATTACAAAAGCCTTCGTAGCTTGAATTGATTAGTTGTGGTGTGATATGCTTTCTCAGAACTTCTATTTGGTTTTTTGCTATTGCCTTTTTGGCTTAGTAAAGGATCATTTTGCATGACAGTCATGCTGCTTGTTCACATGAAAATCTCATGTCTTCCCCTTTTAAAGTATCGTTGATTGATGTTTAGTCGCTGATACTTGTAATGCCTAATGGTTATGTCTCATCCTCTTGCGATTCACGGCCTTATAACCTTCATATTTTTCTTTCTTCGCCTTGTAATCTTATTATATTTTTTTTCCTGAGTTGGGACATTTGAGGGAACAAAAAATGGGCTAACCTGCACCTAGAGAGAGTAGTATGGAAAGAGGGTAAACTATACAGTGCGAGTGCCTAACTTAGCCTATCAATCCCTATTCAGTGGTTTGTGCAATTATGCATTGTTCACCTTATACATTTTAGAATCGTTCCTTTTGATGCTCACTTGCAACATTGCTTACAACAATTTTTAATAATGGATCAATTTTAAGTAAGGATGAGGAGGAAGTATCTGAAATCATTAACATATTCCTTAGTTTGGCCGGATAAGCCGACATTTGGAGTTAAATTTCAATTGAGGACTTATTTGATATTGGACGATTCAAAAAGATCGTCCGTGTCCTACACCCGAAGTACTTACGATGATTTCGAACTCCCAAGAAAGTACTTACTATGAACCCAATTGGTTGAGCTAGTATCTCAAGCTAATGTCAAAAGATTGGATACACTACGAAAATGAGAGCTGATAAAAAGATGGCACTAGCAACAAAAGCTAAGTTACCAGTACGATCTAACTATCCACGTTGTCAAAGTGAGTGGCGTGATCCGTTGATTTTCTTCAAGTAAACTTTGTCGTCCGCCATATTATGGAGTCAATGTCTGTCCCATCTTGGGACGGACGGTGATTTATCATCTTTGAGGACACCATATGGGGCGGACGCCAAGAAATTTTAAAAAAAAAGTGATATGATCAGCAAACAATCAGCTCGTAATAAAGAATATTAAACTCTGATTACACTTTAAAAAGATATGCAATGTATCCTAAATGTCTGCAACTCTGCAAAAGGAATTATGCGGTATAACATGGTAGCGTACAGGCATAGGCGGAACTCCATTAGGGGGGGGGGGGGGGGGGCTAGTGCACCCCCTGACTTTTGAAATTTGATAGCAATAATATGTGGTGAACCTGCACAGTGAAGTTCCTTAACCTGCACGAATTTTTCCTTCAGCCCCTGGTCCAACTCCCCTCTAGACTTCTCTATTTCAGCATTCAAAGCATCAATTTTCTGCTTAACATCTGGCCTATCTAAGACCTCTTTGAATATCTGGCCTATCTAAGACCTCTTTGAAAATCTTATTGATTTCCTCTGCTCACACAATAGCAAAATATGTGGACCAAAACATCACAATGTATATCGAAGAAATTTGATATAATACTAAAGAGAGAGAGAGAGCTTCGGATGTGAAGAATTGTGTTGATGTGTGTTATAGGGTGTCATCCGAGACTCACATGGCATATATACATGTATAAGAGGTGAAGTGGATTTGCTTGGAGGCAAAGCAAAAGTTTTGAAGCCAAATCAAAGGAAAAAGGAAACAGCCAAATTGGCTTTCCATTAGCCAAATGTTTTGCACCGTTTAAGTTCTTTGGATGGTGTCTTTCATTTGTTTCTTTCTTTTGCGTTGCTTGGCTTTGGTGCGAGTTCCACACTAATCACTTCTCTCTGTACGTACTTCTCTTTTGGGATGATTACCAATCTCTAGTCGGGGCATGTCCTTCCAAGCACAAACAATTCTAGAGAACTACGTTCATACATAAACTTGTTCTTCTTTCCATTTTTTGTTGCACCATTTTTGTGGAAAGGAAGAGGGTGAATTGAAACCCTTGCATGCACTGAAAATCACATTCTATTTTACTAACAATTTTTTTGGTAAATTCGATATAATTTTTGCACTCCCTGAAAAAAATCCTGGTTCCGCCCTGAGTCACCCCTGAGTACAGGTCAAAGACCTTGTAATTCTCATGTAAATAGAATACCTTGTAATGAAGTTCTTATTCTTCGGGGCCTTTTAGCAATTGAATCCAGTTAGTATGGTAAAAGTATGTCTCAAAGGTAAGTGAAGGAGTGAGAGAAGGGATTTGAACGTATCTATAACAATACGGAACATGAATATCCAGACTAGAGAATGACAGGCCCAGATTGCCCTGAACGGCAACACACGCGGCCATTCATAGAGGAAAAGAGAGTAGCCTTGGTGACCTCCAGAATATTCGCATCCTACCCTTTACTTCCCCATCAACCAACTCGATCTAGGTGAAGGTTACATGTTACACCCCACCCTTCTCTCCTTTCATGCGCTTTTTGTGGGAATCTACGCATAAACCATTAGGTCACTTTAAGAAAATGAATACGAGTCTATTCTACAATATTCGCCTACAATAATTGTCAAGAGAAATGGCTAAAACAGTCAATATGTATACACTGCTAATATTGTTTCTGTAGATAAGTAGATTCAGTAAGCTTTTGCCATGCCCGACTGAAAACATCTTGAATTTGACTATACCATGTGTTGGCTGGGGTTGGGGGAGGGGGAGATCTAACGAAGACAACTTACGTACCATCTTTGAACAGATCATGAATGGGAGATTTGGAATAGGCCCATTACCTTGTACAGAAGAAAGCTTAGCGGGCTTTGTAATTCTACGTCCCATAATCATTTGCAGTCATGGAAGTCGTTGCCCGAGAAACTCGCGAAATGAAGGATCTGATTTCTCCGCTCCGGCTAGACGCACATGATTGTGCAGCAGATATATCTCGTAGTTTGAGGCCAATGCTAACATTTTGCCTGTTAAATGTGACTTAGACTGCATATTGTTCGAAACAGGACAGTAACGGTTGGCCGGTTGTCATCGGAATAATTCCGAAGCGGGGGAAAATCCAGGAAAAAAGACCCATACTAAGATCAACTATGTGGTGCCTAGAGTTGCGCTTTGCCTTTGTTTGCTGATCACTATCATATGCAGTGAGGAAGACTCCACATATGCCTGAGTATATCTCAAATTCTGAATATAACTTCTTGTGGTACATCTATATCATGCTTTTCTATTCTCTGTACTTTCTCATGCTAGTCTCTCTCTCTCTGTCTCTCACTCTCACTTAAGCATCATATTTCTGTTTTAGCTTTTTTAATTCGTTCAACTTTAATTTGTTATGCAAAGAACAAGAACACAGAGGTACGTTGCTCTCCTTGTTCTTTTTTAACCATATTACGTCTCCACTTTGACTATCAGAAGATTTGTACAATTATAATGTAGACATCAAATCAAACATGAGAAGAAAACAAATTACTGTTGATAAAAAGTATATGAACAGCTCACCTTAATCTTTCAGTTCATAATTTATTCCAGCTGATCAAGACATTTTACTAACCCAAGCCACCTTAGACGACTTTCAGTAATCAAAGGAGAATCAGTGCAAAAAGTATCCAATTTTAAATATGGAAACCAATCAAATATTTTTTCCTGTTACTTTAGTCAACAAATGAAAAATGTTTTCATTACATATGCAACCTTTGAGTCAAATAATTTCTGTACATAATTTCGGGGCGTTGTTGAAGCACATTAGCATCCCTGCTACAAGTTATCAAATGTTTTGGAATGTTCCAGCATTGGAACAAAAAATATCCAAAAAATATTGACTAGCAAGCAAATACGAAGTGATTATGGGGCTCTGCAATATGCTTGTGTACTGGTTTCTTAATTTACTGATCCTTCGCAAACTCATCTTACATGGCACTCAACACAAAAAGTTACCACCAACCCTCCTAATCTTCCTCTTAGAGGCCATTATCGATCACCTCCTAGAGAGGCCACTTCACCATGCTCTTCCAGTCTCTGCAACCGGTATATGGTCATATCTTGTTTCTCCGCTTGGGAAGCCGTCCAGTTCTTGTGGTCTCAACTCCCTCCGCCATTCAACGTTGCTTGACAAAGAATGACATCATTGTTGCCAAACGGCCCCAGTTCGCATCTAGCTAGGAAGCGTACAATTTCATCGCCATTGGTGCCGCCTCTTTTGGACACCATTGGCAAACCACCGGTGTAAAATGCACTTTGCTAATTTCTTTATTATAGTCCCTAAAAATGATTAATAGCTTACCAGCTACTAAGGTAAGTGAAAAAGATGATAAAAATACAATAGATGGTTATATGTAGCCTAAGTTACATAATGCGAATCAAAGGTGTGGAATACTCCATGGAGGAAGTGCAGCCTGAAATTCAACAATGGGAAAATTCAATTGTAACATATGTACTAGGAGCTAAACCACCATCCCATGTTATGAAGGGTTTCCTGGAACGAATTTGGCGCAAATTTGGAAGATTCAAATTAAGCCTCTTGAAATCAGGAGTATACATTATCAGATTTGAGGATCAATCAGTGGCGGACAAAATAGTAGAATTGGGGCCATGGACGTTTGACAGTAAACCGGTTATAACAAAGCCATGGTCAATGAATGTCTCATTGGAAAAGGAAGGAACAAGTTCGATTCCATTATGGATACGTCTACCCCATCTGCCTTTACATCTCTGGTCGAATGACATGCTGAGTCGAATAGCCAGCTCAGTGGGAAGGCCATTATATACAGATAAAAAATGACTGCAAATCAAGAAAGGCTAACATATGCCAGAATCTGTGTAGAGGTAAATACAGATGATACGTTCCCTGAGCAGGTACCAATCAAAGGACCAAGTGGAGAAGTTACTGAGCAAACAATTGAATACGATTGGAAACCACCTAAATGCAACCACTGTGAGGTGTTTGGGCATGCAGATGAAAGATGTAGACTCAAACCTGCAGAAAGAAAGGAGTGGAGAATCAAGGATCCAAGGGATGATAAGATAGGTACAAGTCAACAACAGACACTGGAAGTTGAGAAAGAGAACACACAACAAGCCATTTCCCTGGTTAAACAGGACCAAGTCCAGAATTATGGAAAGAATCAGCTTGTCCTATCAAATCAATTTGAGGCAATTGCACCCGATGCAGATGAAATAATGGATAACATGATGAGCAGGCCTAATGGAAGTGCATGTACATCAATAGTAAAGAAGGGCCTGAGAGCTACTAGTAAAGGTAGTAGTTTGAAAAATAAAAAATGATAGCGGCATGCCTTAATGTTAGGGGTTTTAATGACCCCATAAGACAACATGATATCAAGAAAATGTTGAAAAAAAGGAACATACAACTGGTGGGACTGGTTGAAACCAAGGTAAAGATGGAAAATGTCCAAAGTATAACCAATAAATGGAAGAATCAATGGGAATTCATCCATAATAGTAGCAATAAAGGAGTGACAAGGATATGGATTGGTTGGAAACCCCGGGTATGCCAGTTAAGATCTATATCAGTTCACCCTCAAGTGATTACAGTGGAGATAGATCAAGGAAATAAAGAACAGTGGTTCCTATCATGCATCTATGGGAATAACACAAGAATTAAGAGAAGAGAGCTATGGCATCAACTACATCAAGATGCAACTAGCATTGGTAATAAACCATGGATGTTAATGGGTGATTTTAATGTGGTGAGATTCCCAAATGAGAGACAAGGTGGACAAGGCATCAACCTTGCTGACTCTATGGAATTTAACCAGTGTATTTTCAACCTTAACCTCCAGGACACGGCTACAAGAGGTTGTTATTTCACTTGGTGCAATAATAGAGATGTGAATGACCTAATATTGAGCAGGCTTGATAGAGTTTTAATTAACTCTGAGTGGTTAGACATGTTCACTCATTCAGAAGTAATGGCGATTGACCCTGGGCTATCTGATCACTGTATGTTGGTGATTACTATGGATAAAGGTAGGAAAACAGGTAAAAAACCATTCAAGTTCTTCAACTTCCGGATGTTACACCCCTCTTTCACACACATTGTCAAGGAATCCTGGGATATGAGAACTCAGGGTGCTGAGGTACACTGCCTATACAACAAACTCAGAAGGTTAAAGCCAAAGCTAAAACAGTTGAACATTGAATACTATAGTGACATATTAGCCAGGGTAGCAAGTAAAGTGCAGGAACTACAAGAAACTCAGAAGATGATATACTCTGGAGACAACTCTGCCAATCAAGTAAGGGAGGCCAAAGAACTGCAAGTCCAATACTATGAGTTACTAAGAGCTGAAGAAAGTTTTTACAAGCAAAAAGCTAGGGTGAAGGAAATCAAACTTGGGGATGAAAATACCTCTTATTTTCATAAGAAAATGCAGACTCATTGGTCATACAACAGGATAACATCAATTCAAAATGCAGAAGGAAACCATATAAGTGGAGAAAAAGAAGTACATGCTGAAGCTATTGATCACTTCTCAAATTTTCTAGGAACCTCTCAGCCTACATGTGATCATACGCAGACAATTCTGCAAAGAGTCATACACAAGCACTTGAGTGCTGAGCAGCAACAGCAAGCACAATTGATGGCTCCCTATGAAGAATCTGAAGTAATGAGTGCAATTTATGCCATGAAACCTAATAAAGCACCTGGACTAGATGGCTTTAGTGCAGAGTTCTTTCAAAAGAACTGGGAGTTGATTGGAGAAGATGTCACCAAGGTAGTATTATCTTTCTTCAACAAAGGTAAATCCATAAAAATTTTCAACAACACTGCTCTTACTCTAATTCCAAAAATACCTGTGCCCAACACTATGAAGGATTTTAGACCCCTTGCATGTTGCAATGTGATCTATAAATGTATTATAAAAATGCTGTATAAGAGGCTGCAAAAAGTGTTGCCATGCCTAATTAGCAATAAACAAGCTGCTTTTGTGGAAGGAAGGAGTATTGGTGACAACATTTTACTTATGCAAGAGCTAGTGAGGGACTATCACAAACCTGGTGGAGTACCAAGGTGTGCCATGAAAATTGATATTCAAAAAGCATATGACACTGTGGAGTGGAACTTCCTACAAATGGTTTTGCACGTGCTTCAGTTCCCTAACAAATATATTCAATGGATCATGCACTGTGTAACAACTGCCAAGTTTTTTATCAATTTAAATGGAACAATGGATGGATTTTTTGGAAGCAAAAGAGGCCTAAGGCAAGGGGATCCTATTTCTCCATATCTGTTCTTACTAGTGATGGAAATGTTCTCATGCCTAATGTATGATTATGCAAAGCGACCTGGATTTACCTTCCATCCAAAGTGTAAGGAACTCAGCATCACACATGTCTGTTTTGCTGATGATTTGTTTGTGTTAGCTGGAGCAAACAGGCAAACAATAGATCTAATCAAGGAAGCTATCCAAGAATTTGGCCAGATATCTGGGCTCAGGCCTAAAATGGATAAAAGCTCTTTATTCATAGCTGGAATTAATGAAGAAGAAGAACAAGGATTAGCTCAAGCTCTGGGGATCCATTTAGGTAAACTCCCTGTAACATATTTGGGAGTTCCACTGATCACCACCAAACTTAAAGCCCCTAATTGCCAAAGCTTGATTGAAAGGATCACTAAAAGAATCAGTAGTTGGACAATAAAGCATTTATCCTATGCTGGTAGACTGCAACTTGCAATGTCTGTGCTATCTAGTTTGCAAAACTATTGGTGTTTAATTTTCTTGCTACCTAAGAAGATAATCAATGGCATTGAAGCAAAAATTAGGAGCTTCCTTTGGCATGGATGTGATATGAAATGCTCTGGAGCCAAAGTGTCCTGGAAGGATGTGTGTATGCCAAAGAAAGAAGGGGGGCTTGGCATAAGGAAACTACATGAGTGGAATAAGGCAGCCATGGTGAAATATATATGGGATTTGGCTACTAAGAAAGACACTTTCTGGATTAAGTGGTGTCATATATTTATAATCAAAGGCCAAAATCGTTGGTTTTTCAAACCACCAGTTAAGCAGTTTTGGACATGGAGGAAGCTGATCCAACTAAGAGGTAAAATGCAGCCATTAATTAAATATCAGATTGGAAGTGGCAACAACACATGGTTCTGGCTTAACAACTGGTTACCTAATGGATCTATTATTCATCAATTTGGTACAAGAATAGTCTATGATGCAGCTAGCTCTATGAACATAAAGGTAAAAGAGGTCTTGGTGAGTGGAACATGGAGTATACGCATAAGATCAGAGGACCTAAGGCAGTTAGCCAATCAATTGCCAGCACTCCCTAAGAACAATAACACTGAGGATCAAATTAAATGGCTAGCACATCCTAGTGGTAAATTTAGTATTCAATCAGCTTGGAATGCTATCAGAGTGCACAAGCCTACAGTCTCATGGTGGAAGATCATTTGGTTTCCTGGACAAATTCCAAAGTGTGGTTTCATATTGTGGCTGTTGTGCAAGAACAAACTAAGGACTAAAGATAAGCTAAGGGCATGGAAAATTGTTGAAGATGATCACTGCAGTCTATGCAATCAACATCAAGAGACAGCTGAACATCTCTTTATGGAATGCAACAAGAGTAAAGCGATCTGGAATCAAGTGCTTAGCAAAATTATAGTCTCTGAGCAATTCAACACATGGTCTCACTTTCTACAATTTGCATGCAACAAATTCAGGGGAAAGAGTTTTAGAGCTCGATTATGCAAGTTAACATTGGGAGTCACCATATACAGCGTATGGGAAGAAATGAATCAAAAGATCTTCAAGGGAATCAGAGAAGGGAGAAATGAGATTGTAGCAAGGATTCAGAAATGGATATTTTACAGAGTTTTGAGCTGGAAGAAGGCAGTGGCTTCTACGACTAACATACAACTATGTCAAAACTGGGAGATACCCTTGAATGTGTTGCATCACTGAGATAGGAGCTAAATTTGTTTTCTTGTGTTAATTGTAGACATATGATTCAAATGTAAGATGACTCTGAAGTTTTTCATTGGTGAATAAAGGACCTTTTACCAAAAAAAAAAAAGTTACATAATGTAGGTTACATTAAGTTCTATGAAGCAAAAAGCTTTCGTTGTTCACTAAGGTCTAACATCCACATGAAAAGCTATGTGAAATTGTATAGTGCGAGTTGAGTACGATAGTTAATCTAATTTTAAGCCTCTGAGGAAATTGTTGTCAGTGTTTGATACTACAACCTTATGTATTCGATCAATCTAGGCTAATTATGTTGTAGATCTTTCAAAGATCGCATACCTTCATTGCATTAATTATGAACAAAACACTAAGATTGAGCGTTATGGGCCGAACCGTCCCTCCACGTGAGTAATCAGAGGAATGTGCAGTGGGGGTGTCGATGTACCACGAGCTACAATGCTGATGGTCAATTTATGGCCTTTAAACAATGATCCTGAGTTCTGGGAAGACCCTACCAAGTTCAAGTCTGAGCTATTTGAAGCAGTGAAGCGGAGAATGGAGGTTGAAGTTCATCCCCTTTTGTCAGGTAGAAGGCAGTGGCCTACCGCGAGCTTGGCTATGAAGATGATGGCATAGGCACTGGAACTTTGATTCAGTGGGACGACCGGAAAAAGGCAGAGGAAGACATTATGGACTAAGGGTCTGTTTGACACAGCTTTTTTTTTCAGTGGTCAATTTTTAAAGAGCAGTTTTTAAAGAGCAGCTTAATTTTATTTTATTTTTACAAAAACAAGTGGGTGTTTGATAACTCTTTTTTTTTTTGAGTTTTTTTTTGGGTGTTTGGTAACCCTTTTTATTTTGACTTTTTTTTTGTGGTGGTTTGCGGTGGCAGTGGTGTGGCGTAGCGGTGGTCGACGGTGGTGGTGGCCGGCGGTTGTCGCGGCAGTCGCTGCCGGCGGTGGTGGCCCGAGGTGATTGCCGGCGGCCGGAGGTGGCTGTCGGTTGTTGCTGTCTGGCGGCGGTGGGCGGTGGCTGCCGACGGTGGTGGCCGGAGTGGCCTCCGGCCAGTGGTGGTGGCCACCGCCCACCGCTGCCCGGTGGTGGCTGCTGGCGGTCGAAGGTGGCTGTGGTGGTGGCTGCCGGAGGTGGCCGCCCGGTGGTGGTTGCCGCCGGCCGGAGGTGGCTGTAGGTGGTTGCTGTCTGGCGGCGGTGGTGGCCGGAGGTGGCCTCCGGCTAGCGGTGGTGGCTGCCGACGGTCGGAGGTGGTTGTTGGTGGCTGCCGGGCAGCGGTGGGTGCGTTGTGGTGGAGGTCTCAAAAAAAATTTTAAGTGAAAAAAAAAGAGCTTTTTCCTCTTTTTTTCTTACACTACAATTTAAAAAGTGGGTTTTTAAATTGAAAAAAAAAAGAGTTACCAAACACCCCATTTTTTCCCAATTTTTAAAACTGAAAAAAAAGAGCAAAAAAAAACTCCGTCAAACGGCCCCTAAGTCTAGACATGGCAAAGAACCAGCCTATGACCTCGTCAAGCACTCCATCTCAAAATTAATTGACAATGAGATCTCAAAATTAATTGACAATGAGATGAGAAGCCTACAAGGTATATATATTGAAGTATTATTTATCCGATGTGAGATTGATACCCAATATGATATTTATATCTCTCTACACTTCCCCTCGCGTGTGGTCCGACTGATTTTTGAGTGGGTTTAACACGTGGAGAAATTGACTGGAAGACAACGAGGAACTAACTATGAATTGTCTGTTAAGCCTAGATCGGCTAACTCTGATATCATATGAAAGCTTTTATCTCAAAATCAATTGGCAATGAGAGGAGAGACTTATAAGGTATAAGTATTGAAATCATTTATTATTTCCTCAATGTGTGACTGAAACCCAATAAGAGATTTATATCTCTCAACACATTGATCCATGCTTTTCCACCCCCTCTACGTCGTTAAAAAATAAATGTTTGCCACTATATAATATTTTGCGACAAAAAGAGGTGAAGAATCGTAGAGAAAAGTGAATATAACATTTCCAATCCGAAAGGATACAAAGTTATCCAACTGATTATAATAACCAATATTGTCCACAGAGCTGCCATTATCATGCTGTGCTGGGACCAACGTTCCAAAGAGCAGATCTCCTTTCTAATGACGCAAGGACTTGCGTCACATAACCAAGAATTACGCGCAGAGAGTGATCATAAAGCGAGAAGAACGTCGTATAAGACCAAAAATAGACAGGTAGCCATGGCTGTCAGTAATTTCAATGGACAGGAGGAGTGCGAATAGAGACGAAAGATGGCCATGCAAGCCCTTACAACCTGTAGCATCACTATGACAAACAGTACATGATAAAGGCACTTGCAGACTGGGAATTGCACGTTTTGACCAAGGGTAGGACAATTTACCAACGCGTGATGATTAACAGTGCTCATCTTTGGCAGCCATTAGAGAGTACTTGGCTGGTAGAAGGACATAGCATTAGTGACCAAAGTCGAACAATAGTGAAATAGCACTAGTCCTTATGTAGAAAGGCCTTATCCTAAACTCAGACCTCAAAACATCTCTTATTGAGAAGTTTTGTGAGAAATTTCGGCGGAAATTGCTCTCTAGCGAGAAGCAATATATACTATTTTACTTACTCATAATTGAAATATGAGACGGGATAGTGTAACGACTAGAAAAACTGTGAAAGTCCACAAAGGTAATGTGACTGCACCCATTTGACTGTGCACAGATTACAACAGTATGTACTTTCCACGTAAGATTGCCTCCTTATCTGTCTATTTATAGAGGTTTTGGGCTCAAATTATGACAGATTAAACTGAAAAGCAAAAGCTTTTGTTTCCATGAGCATGGAAGTCATCTACTGCTGCATAGCTCTCTTCATCTCCATTTACTTCATTCTCAAGCATCTCTTCCCACAAAAAGGAAACCTCCCACCAGGTCCGCTAGCTCTTCCCATAATTGGCCACTTCCACCTGCTCAAAAGTGCACCCCACCGCACCCTATCATCCCTCGCGAACCAGTATGGCCCAATCGTCTTCCTCCGGTTCGGCTCTCGCCCGGTCCTACTTGTCTCATCCCCCTCGGTGGCCGAGCAGTGCTTCACCCGCCACGACGTCGTTTTTGCAAACCGGCCCAAGTTCCTCGCCAGCAAACACCTCGGCTACAATTACACCTCAGTCGGGTTTTCACCTTACGGGGATCACTGGCGGAACCTCCGCCGCCTCACCGCCATACAAACCTTCTCCACCACCAGCCTCCAGCTCTCCTCCGCCACTCGAACAGAAGAGACCCGCTTTGCTGTCCGTGAACTCTTTCGGGCATCCGATGGGGAAAGCGGAGGGTGAACTTGAAGTCGGCGTTTGTAGATTTGCTATTCAACGTGATGACGAGGTTGGCTGCGGGAAAACGGTGGTCTGGATCGGCTAGTCTGTTCGGGCCAAGCATGTTTATGAATGCATGCGAGTATATACCCGTATTGGGGTGGGTGGATTATAAAGGGTTCGAGAAGAAGCTAGTGGATTTGCAGAGAAGGAGAGATGAGTTCTTGCAAGGTCTGATAGATGAGCATCGAAATATAAGAACCGGAAATTCTTCCTGTGCTGAAAAGAGGAAGACGATGGTTGAAGCCCTATTGTTACTTCAAAAAGCTGAGCCAGAGTACTACACGGACTATATTATTAAGGGCATCGTAGTGGTAAGTTTCGTTTAACCCTTTAAACGTGGTGATTGCAGTATGTGCATGCTTCATCTCGTGGTTGTTTAATGGAAGTTTGGGATAGGTTTGAGTGTGAGCAGAATGCATAACATTAGATACTGGCTGCCTTTCAAGCCATACCGTTTCCAGGTGACGATGGCAATTCTCAAGAAGGAAACTTCCACATGAGTCTGCTCGGCTGTTATTACGTATGATGGACACCTATTTAGGATTATGGCACTCCAAGATTATTTAATACATCCTTCGAACGGTAGGCGCCTGTTCTAGGATTATCAAAAAAAAATAAAAATTGTTTAGTACACTCTTTCATGATGCTTAGTTCACTCAATCCCTTTTGAAAAGGAACCTTTTGCAAATATATATTTTTGATTTAAATAGCAAGTACACCCTTTGAAACATCCAATAATCTTGTTCTACTGACTTAAGAGAAAACTTCTGTTCACCCTTTGGGGCAATCCCATATATATATAAGGGTAGATTGAAGTGTTATGCACCTCTTTGGATAATTATCGCTTATTTTTTATAAAGTGATAAATATCATGTTTATGATGCGATCTCATTGGCTACGAAATCCCAAGTTGATACATGAGCGTTGTCATTGACCGGACCATCTTATCATAACAGTGGCATTACTTGATTGGCTTAGCCATATCATTGTGTCAAACTAGAAATAAATTTGACAATTTATTTGATTGTCCATTAATCTTTAGACTTATGACATGTGGAGAATGTTTACTTGACGAAACAGCAATATTTTGAAGAACATGCATCACCTTCAACGTACTAGTGAGTAAATATTTATCTTAATAACAAATAAATAACCCATGTAAATTTATGATTGACATAAAATTTACCCTTCCATGTATACATCCCTCAAACAGAGACCTGCTAAAATAGACAAAACCGCAGCGACCCAAGCAACAAGAAAGAACGTGTAAGCAGCAAAACTCGAGTAAAATAAACTTTTGATTTAATGCATCTACAAAAGGGGTTGTAAGCTCACTTTAGGCAATATGTATGGATCGTCTGAAGGTTGATATGCTTGCTTTCAATCAGTGAGTTCGTATACACGCCTATATCTGTGTTGCACTAAATCTCTAATTCTGACGTTCGATTTCCCGTACTTGTATAGCTACTGTTCACAGCGGGAACACATACTTCAGCGCTCACCATGGAATGGGCAATGTCACTTATGTTAAATCACCCCGAGGTACTGGAGAAGGCGAGGAAGGAAATAGACAGCAATATCCAACCAGGTCACTTGCTAGAGGATTCTGATCTCGCGAAAGTACCTTACCTACGTTGCATAATCACCGAGACACTTAGACTATTCCCCGTTGCGCCACTTCTCTTGCCTCACCTTTCATCAGAGGATTGTGTGATAGAGGGATACGACATTCCACGCGGAACAATGTTGTTGGTGAACGCTTGGGCCATTCAGAGGGACCCCAATGTGTGGGAAGACGCCACCATGTTCAAGCCGGAGAGATTTGAAGGGACTGAAGCGGGACGAGAAGGGTTCAAGTTTATACCGTTTGGAATGGGAAGGAGGGCATGCCCTGGTGCTGCCTTGGCTATACGGTTAGTTGGGTTGGTACTGGGTACGTTCATTCAATGCTTCGAGTGGGAAAGGGTTGGGCCTGAACTGATCGACTTGGAAGAAGGTAGCGGGCTTACAGTGCCAAAGGTGAAGCCCCTGGAGGCCCTTTATAGACCTCGCCCTGCCATGTTGAGTCTCCTTTCACAGCTTTGAGTGGTGGTCTAAGATACATGTGTACTTGTGATGGTATTGGAAGACTTGCAGTTACCTTTTGCTTGACACATAGCTTCATGAATGTATATGCCCATTTATCAATCCTGAGGGCAGTGAACAGGTACCACTCCTTGTTACGGCTTAAACACACCAAGCAAGCTAATCGGCTGACGCCCATCTCTATTTTTCCCTGTAAATCATATCAAGGGTTATTACACTAGCAACTTTCACTTTGGTTCTTGACATGATTTAAAAAATAAAAGTTCTATGTTTGCAACATTCGAAGACACAGGTTGAGGAGCATCTTATCTAGTGTCTTATATTAAAGCATCAATAAAGTACAAAAGCATCACTGCACTGAGCGTCACTCCATAAAAGTCCACTAAAGTTCATGATTATCAATCTGACGACTGACTTCAATAATAAAGTTTCAGGACTTTCTCCGTGCAATTGAAAGGATACTGAACATTAAACAGGTAATTTCTAAGCTCTCAACTGCAATTAACTATTACTTCAAGAATGGCTGTCAATATTGCAAGATAGCCATACTTGGCGTGACTTGAGCTATCACTCCTGACTTACTAATTCTTATGGTTATGGTTATTCATATTCATGCAAATTGGAGAAAAATATCTTATACCTCAGTAGTATCAAAAGCTCACTATAATCTAGCTGATCCTCCAGTTTGACTTACCGATCAAAGAGACCAACATTTCGACGAATGGTTGCAGTTGAATACAGCTGCTCTGATGGTATCAACCCAAGCGACTGAAAGAAACTTTCTAATTTGTTAACGTGCTGCTAATTGACTCATTCATTCCAGGAGAGGTCAAGTGCTAACTTCAAAGGTTGACAGTGAAAGAACACATAAAGCTTGAAATCAACCTCTTACTTAATTAGTGTGTGCATGCCAAAACAGTGAACAATCCAAGAAAATAGATACCAAACAAGTCATGTTTAGATAGACATTAACCAACTTAACCTGAAACGTGAGAAACGGATAATATGGAGACTCTGCTTTACATGTGTAGGCTAATATCTTTTCCCCTCATCATCTACAAGCTCATCTCACAAAGCAGGTCTCAACCCAAAAGTTTCCCCCAACCCCCTGGACTTCCTATAATAGGCCATTTTCACCTCTTAAAGAACCCAGTAATCATTCTTGGCACAATCTATCCAACCGGTATGGTGCTATCTTCTCTCTCTGGTTGGGTGTCGCCCCGTCCTTGTGATCTTGACTGCCTCAGCTGTCAAAGATTGCTTCACAAATAATGAGATTGTTTTTGCAAAGCGTCCCGCTTTGCCTCTAATAATTAAGTCATTAAAATACGAATTTACCTCCTTTGGTGCAGCCCCTTATGGAATCTTCGTCGGTTTAGCATTCTCGAGATTTTCTCATCTCACACATTCAGTACGCTTCAAGCATCCGTGCCAAAGAAATCGGGTTCTTTACAGAACAGCTATTCAATCTACGGCCTCAGAAATCAGGTTATTTTTTTATGTTGTCTCCTAATACCATGATCAAGTTGGTTTCGGGAAATAGGTATTTCAATGGGGAAGAACTGGTTTTGGACAAACATGGTAAGTTGGATGATAAATAAGAGACATTTGGCCCAACTGTGACCATGGCTCTGGGTGACTTGTTTCCAAACCTCAGGTGGTTGACTTCTCTTGGTGTGGCAAGGAAAAGTAGAAGAGTGCACGGAAAGGGGGATGTGCTTATGCAGGGCTTGATCGATTCACACAGAGAGAATGGATCTTATTCTTCAATTATGGAGGGGGGTATAGAGGGAGAGAAGAGGCAAACAATTATAGGTGTTATGTTAACACTGCAAGAAACAGGGCCTGAATTTTTACTGAAGATACCATAAAAGGAATCAAACAGGTAAGTGTCTGAAAGCCATATTGTTGCTTAAGTTTTTGAGTGACGCAGTTTCTCCATTTAGATTAACTTTTAGTCAAAATTTCATCTTTGCTATATATTTGAAGACATCAATCTGAGTAATCAAGCAAGCTGGTAGTCATATGAGAATTGCAGGTAATAAGCAAGAGAATCACTTGAAGAGTTGGTCACGTGTATAAAAATACGACGACATGTTGTAATAAACTATGCAAGACCTGCTTGGAATAAGGTAAAAGGCACAAGCAGAGTATTAAATACCAACTTCTTAATCCTCTAGTAACTGTTGCCTGTCGCTATTTAGACAATGCTGATAGCAGGAACAGAAACAACAACACGGACTATGGAATCAGCAGCCTTTTTTTGGTATCACATCCAGGTGTATTAAAGAAGGCAAGAGATTTGAGATTGATACAAATGTTGAATCATCAAGGGTACTTGATGATAGGTAGAGATGTCAAATGGGTCGGGTGGCCCACGGGCTGGCCAGACCCCGCCCGAAAAAAGCTAGGGCTGGCCAGGCCAGCTAATGAACAGTGCAGGCCCAAAAATAAAGGGCCTTGGACCTGGGCTTGGACCAGGCCAAGGTTTCACCAAAAATGGCCCGGGCCCGGCCCGAAAAAAGCCCAGCCCGAAATTGGCCCAATTTTGGGCCCGAAATTGGCCTGGTGCACACATCTCCAGCACTCTTACCGAACTCCCAAAAAACCAATTTCTCATGTCTCAACCTCCACTCCCACGTAGCTCTTTAACTCCTTTCTTCTTCTAATCAAAGTTCCAATCAATCATGGCAGAACCCCAAAGCCCCACCACCAGCTATGACATAATCATCTTGGGCGCATCAGGCTTCACAGGCAAGTACGTAGTGAGAGAAGCCCTGAAATTCCTCAACACCCCATCTTCCTCGATCAAAACCCTGGCCCTAGCCGGCTGCAATCCATCAAAGCTATCCCTGATGCTAGCCTAGGCATCCCACCCCCAATGTTGTCAATTGCCGTTGAATCTACAAAATCAAAAGCATTAAAACCGCAGTAAGATGCATGGAACATGAGGCATGCTCGTCGTCGCAGTTAATTCCGGTTACCTTTCTGAGCCGGATTGTGAGAGGAGAGGTAGAGGACGAGGAAGCAGAGGAAGGTGGGAATCAGAATGAGGTGCACGACCTTTTCAGGTTTGGGAAGGGACTTATCTGTGACTTGCGTTCTTCGCCGTCGGAGGCGGCGGCGGCGGGAGTGGAGAGCGGAGATGGTTGGTGGTCCTTCTTCTGGTCTTGTGTGATGAGGTGGTTGTCTTCTTTGACGATTGCATGGGTGTGGAGTTTGGAAGATGGTGAACCTAGAGATTCAAATTGCCTATGCATAGCATGCGAGGTTTGCTTAGTGAGCTTCTTTGAAGTTGTTTTTGGGCCTGGGCCCGGACCAAGCCCGTTTTCGTTGGAGGCCTGTTGGGCTCGGGCTGGGCCGGCCCAAGCCCAGCCCATTGACGTCTCTGGGAATTTTGCAAAACTGACATACCTTCGTTGTATTTTGGATGAAACGCTAAAATTAGGTCCTACTGTGCCAATCATCCCACCACATGAGTTCTTACAAGAATGTATGGTGGGTAGTTTCAATGTTCCACGAGGTACAATGTTAATGGTGAATACATGGGCCTTGCGCAATGACCCCGAGATGTAGGAAAAGCCCAACACATTCAAGCCCGAGTGCTTTGGAAGCACTGAAGGTGAGAAGGGAGGCTTTAAGTTCATACCTTTTGGAACAGGCCAAAGACTGTGCCCAGAGGCAAGCCCGGCCATGAAGCTGACGGGATTGGCAATGGGAACTCTCATTCAGTGCTCCGATTGGGAAACAGAGGCAGGGTTGGACATGGCAAAGAACAAGCCTTCAGAGATAATATTTTGTACACGTCAAACACTAATAAGTGCACTCTCGCAACTGTAAACTACAAAATTGTTTCAGCGTTTCATTTTTATTGGGTCTTCACCACCCCCAAGTAAAAGGAGAAATAGAGAAGCTTCGTGGTCTATGCTTGCATGTTAAATCACGGGCTTAGTACATTCCAATGCGGGTGACATTGGCAGTTAGGCAAGCCGAGTGCACAAGGCTCCTGTTAGTGTAGAACCCAGGGAAGGTAGGACGTATGCAGGGTCTGCAGAGCGACTACAACGTGTGGAAAAACTCCACTTTGTCCAAGCCTGTCGTGAGAAAAGAGGCTTATGACATTTTTCTTACAAAATAGGTAGCTCGGATATGGAATGAGACAAGCCCACAGAGTTCAAATTTCAAATGTTGCAAACAGGCGCAAACTTTCAAACATGAAGTACCTCTAGACGGTCCAGGACTTAACTTTATAAGCTCATCAAGCCTAACTTTATGGCTTGCGAACGGCAGTCAAGCTCAATGTAACCCGATAGCTGACCTCATAACCATTCTTACGAG
Organism: Escallonia herrerae; assembly: GCA_033070095.1. Classification (NCBI taxonomy): domain Eukaryota; kingdom Viridiplantae; phylum Streptophyta; class Magnoliopsida; order Escalloniales; family Escalloniaceae; genus Escallonia; species Escallonia herrerae. The sequence goes on along the minus strand of JAVXUP010002974.1, from coordinate 20,047 downwards.
TCATGCAAATTGCAAAAGATGTGGTATAAGAGGTCACCAAAATTGTGACCAGTCTATAAACTATTACAGCAATAAGTCGTGAACATTATACTATTATAGGATTGATAAATATGTGGCATTAAGTCACCACTTCGATTCTTGAAAGCGAAAACACAAGTGTCATTCCACAAAATATGAGCACGTTACCATTAAACTTAAAAGAACAAACGCGACTGTGAAATGAAAGTAAAAAGATATCTATCGATCCTATTTCTGGATTACTACAACACTGCTCCTCTGTTTCACTGTAATTTCTCTCTTGACTAGATAGATTTAGTAAATGTAAACATCAAATTGAACTTGATTACAATTTAAGTACTATTTATAAGTACTATTTGGCAAGTCGAAGTCAAGGTTTACTCGTACTAGAACTATCCTTGAAATTCGCCAAAATTAAGAAGAAAATCTAATAAACGAAGGTAGTATCTCTTAACAGTTTATCTTTTTTTTTTTTTTAATTTTTGAGAGAATTCAAAAAATATATACCAGAACAAAAATCAGAATATACCATAGAAAACAGAAACAACCGCTTAGCAGTTTATCTTTTTGTGTAAAATCCACAATCATCAATCCATAGAAAAAAGAAAGAGGCAGTATAATAGAGACGAAGCGGTGGCAATGGAGATAATAGCAACAAGATATGAAGCACAACTCTCTAATATAAGCAAACAAACGAAGTCAGTATCTGGCATGACACCGAAAGAGGAAGATAGAAAGAGACGGAGGGAGATACCCCGCAGCGGCTGCAGCACGCATGGCGATGGCATGAGACACGTCGTCGCGTCGGCAAGGCAATGGCTGGACAATCGGTGAGCGGCGGCAGGAACTTCTGATCGGATTTGGTTAGGTTTGTCCTTTTCTGCCACCCATTGTCTTTACTTTGTTAATGTTTTTCGCGCCCGAAGCCTGCAACCTTATTTCGCAACGATAATAATCGCGTAATAATCATTAGAAATGGCAACAGGACAAGTCGGATGTGAATCATTTAAAATTTGAACCCGCCCTCTAGTCATAGAACTTTGCTCCGTGCCGTCCCGTCTCGTCACCGGATTATGTAGGTGGAATATCGTAACCATCCTATGAGAATTTAGAAAACCTGCATCCGCTCCGTCTCGCCCTCGCTGTAGCACGCGAAAAACATGTATCCCTGAAAACACCTGTTAGCATGAGTTTATATCTAAAATTAGAAGAACTGTAGTAGAGAGAATGAATTGCAATTTAAAAGCTTGTATGGAGTAGCTACTAGAATGTTAGACACTAGAAGCAATAAAAGATGCTAGGAGCTGCTTTCCAGTTCTATCTTAGCTAACCTTGATTCGGGATTCGAAAGAAAGAAGCAGAAATTAAGCATGTGATAAGATGAATTTAGGATTTTTTTTATAACCTTGGATTCGGAAATAAGTGATAAGGAGAGAAGAAGGCAGCGGCACCGCCGTAGCCTTCAGCATAGCCATCGATAGCTTGTGGTCGTGTGGTGTGCGGTGGAGCCGTCGCAAGTTCGTGGCCGTGTGGTGGAGAGTGGGCAGAGTCAGTGGCTGAGTCAGAGAGAAGGTTGGAATTTAGGATTTGGGAGAAAAGAATATATATATAGTCTAGGATGGACTGCTAAGATCATTTGATGTATTAGGGTAAGTGTATCTGGACGGGGCGAGTTGGGTTGGGTAGAATACCATACTCGATCTTAACCCGCTGCGAGTTTTAAAAAAAAGATCATACCTGCCCCACGATTCTGTCAAAGTCAAAATAACCCGCTCTTATCGGATCGGGATGGGATAGAATTTATCCGAATTCGGGTTTTATTGCCATCCATAATAGTCACAGAGAGACTTTTTTTCCTAATAAATTAGCACTGTACAATGTAGTTAAAACAGTTCTGCTTTTTGTAATACATGCGGCTCTTTTCTTGGGAAGCAACTGTTTGAACTCAAATTTCACTTGTGTCAGGTTATGCGGCTCCGCTCGTGCTAATGCCTCAAAACGACCGAAAATAAAACCTTAAAGAATTATTGGTAAAGATATCGTAACTTTTTTTTCGGGCTTTGATTGAATGTCCTATTAAAAGTGGCTCCAAGCGATGAATTTTTATATTTGCCCTGACATGAGTTAAGCTCACTTCTTTGATTGAACGTCCTATTAAAAGTTGTGTAACCATAAAGTACTATGGTTTAAGATGACACTAATATTAACAGTTACTTGTTCTGAACGAATGCCCTAATCTAATATCATGCTGAACTTCTCTTGCTAATACTCCAACGTATTCATCTCTCTAGGAATCAAGTAGTTGTTTTCAAAAAAAAAAATTTGTTTTTTTGGCTTATAATGATCCACGTCATTTGTGATCCGAGAGAGCACCTTGATGGACACCGAGTGCACCGTTTAACATAGGGATGGCAAAAAGACCCGCAACTAGCGGTTACCCGCCCCGCCCCGCCCCGCTACTATAGGAGCAGGTTTTTTACTTTGACCGGACCACGGGGCGGGTATAGTTTTTTTTTAAAAAAATTCGCAACGGGTTAGGGGCGAGTATGGTATTTAGTCCAAACCGCCCCGTACCTGCACCGCCCCGTACCCGCCCCGCCCCGCGACCCGCTTTCGCCCCGGTACGCTAACCCTATTCACCTTTTAATCCTAGCCGTCCATCCCACATGTATATAACATATCCTTATCATCTCCATTCCCTAACCCTAATTTCCAATCACATAACCAAACGTCCATCTTTCACGCCACATCCTTCTCCGACCTAAATGTCTCCTAGCGCAAGTTTCATGGCTAAATATTGCAAGAGACAAAAATTCCTTCACGCCACAAAGCCCTCGACTTCCTCTTGGGCATGGAAAGGCATTCTCGCAAGCATCTCGGTTTTAAAAAGAGCATTTTTTTGGCAGATTGGAAATGGACTAACGTCGATATCTTGCGAGACTCCTGGATCCCTGACAATCCCCCCAATACATGTCTGCTCTTGCACTCAATGGACCTACAACTGGCTTGGTCTCAGAATTAATTCTTTCCTTTCAATGGAATGAGCAGAAAATTGATTCAACATTCCCTAGCTCTATAGCTACTCGAATCAAAGGTATTCATGTGTCACTTCAGGGTTTAGATGATCAGCCGATATGGACTCCAGAATCTTTAGGTTCCTTTACAGTAGCATCGGCATACCATCTGTTATATATTCTGATCAAGAAAATCAAAGTCATCATCAAATTACCAGTCTTTCATCCTCTCCTGATCTGATGTGGAAAGCTTTATGGAAGCTTCACTTACCAGCAAAAATCATCTTCTTCGTATGGCAACTCCTTCTAAACCGTCTACCATTAAGACTCTTTTTATCTAATATAGGTATATCAACCCAACAAAATTGAGTTCTCTGCAACTCCTCCGGGGAATCCGCTGATCACCTATTCCTCTCCTGCCACAAAACCTCCCTACTTTGAACCTCCATTAACCTAACTATACCTTACAACTTAAATTTGGATTGCGTGGATCTCGCACTACAACAAAACTGCTCTGTGGTGACAAAAAGGCCTACGGTGTAAAAGGAACCGTAGGTAGAAGTTCTGTACACCTACGGTTATTATTGCACCGTGGCCATTGGTGCTGCTTCAAATTGGAAGCAGAATCGCGACTCTCTCTCTCTCTCTGTGCGACTGAGTGAATCTCGCAGAATGTCTGGTCTGCGACTCTCTCTCTCTCTCTGCGACTTGTCTCTCACAGCCTCACCCCCCCCAAACAGCAGACGGCCGACGGCAGACACCAGCTCCTCCAGTCGACTCTCTCTGTTGAGAAGAGCTCAGATCTGGAATGAGTGGCCGGAGTGGAGCCGTGGAAGGAGACGGCGAGTGGACCGGCAAGGACGTCTTCTTCTGTTCAGATCTGGAAGGATCAGTGACCGGCGATTGACGACGGCGAGGCGAGGACTCCACCGGCCAAGAACCCACTGCAGGCGGCGACCGTGACCAGCGATTTAGGTACGCATTTTTAGATTGCAACCACTTCATTTCTCAGGTTCCTATCCCTCTCACCCTCTCTCTTTTATAGGCTTGCCACTGGAAAGTGGAAAGAAAACCTAATTGTGAGCTTGATCACGGTTCCACTAATTGAACCTTTGCCCAAGCAGTTTAGCATGGTTCATTGTGCTTTATGTTATATATTTGACTATGAATTGTGATTGTGGTTTCGATTTTAAATGGTATGACGCCATTTGTTTTTAACCAGGAAAATGGGGGGTACAGTTTCTTTGAGTGGTGTGAATCCTTCAGGAACTGACAACATGACATGATCTTTCATGCTGTTGTTGTGCTGGTTCCTTCCTAACTCTTACAACCGAAAGTGGGAAGAACATCATTCGGCAATTCTACCGCTGTCCTGCAGGCCAGGTACTTCTGCCGTCCTATTATTGTTAGATGATTTACTAAAATTCATACATGTGTGTTTGAGTGTGTAATAATCTAATCGTTTATAAGTATGTGCATTTTATGAGGCAACTTTCTTCTAGACATCTGCGAGGAAAATTATTATCAGAAGAAATTGTTTCTAGTATTCATTTTGCAACCCGGAGTATAGTTGAAAAAGTAATTGGGGCTCTCTTTTCATTTGTCATAATTTTACCAAGATTGTCTGTGGATTCTGTTTGAGAAAAATAGTAGTTACGATTCTTTTAAGGTTTTGTTGGTTCAGTAGTTATTTGAAACCATTGTACGGTCTATTGCTTCCAGATATCATGTGTCCTCTTTATTTGTGTTAACCAGAAGTTTTATACTTCCCGAAGGCCATTCTCCAATTTTGTCGTTCTGTATAGAGATGTTGTAAACCAAGTATACAGAAGCCATGCGATGAACGGGATCTATATTCCTAATACAGAGTTAAGAAACTAGCTACTCTATTATGGGTATCAAACACCTGGTATTTTAGTGCTCTCCCTCACGAGATTAAGTTATTTTCTCTTGTAGATGCATAGATGTGTGCAAAGATTTTTGAATTCAAAGTACTAATTAACATCTTTTGATTTCAGCAGATCTATTTCACCAACTGTAATTGCAAGCCAAATGTTTTCTAAAGCTGAATATACAACTACGGAATTAGTAATCAAAACACTTGTTTGTACTTTGCTGATGTTAAGATGAACTGTGTACTAGATTTTCATGTTTGAATAGAATTCAGAGTTTCTGTACGTGAGAAAAATGAAAAAGAACAGTATTGATTTAGGAAAAGAGGTGGGGTGGGGGAAGGGGGGTTGTTCAGGCAAGCATGTATCATTTGGCATAATGCCTGGTCTAGCCTCAGGGCACTTAGCTTCTAACCCATTCTAACATTTTAACCACGCAGAACTTGCACAAGTGCGTCCTAAAAATAAGCTTATCATGAATGTGGTAATGGCAAACGAATATTCTCTATAGATTGGTAATCTCAAAAGAATAAGCTTATTATGACACTTGGTAACTTTGCACTTGCATTTCTACAAAACTTTATTAAATTTCATTGAACCTATCACATATTTTGAGGGTGTCCGGGTGCATGAGGCTCAGGTTCCTATCCCTCTCGCCCTCTCTCTTTCTCTCTCTATTTGTATTTTTAATTCCTGCCACTAGAGATGGTGATTCTGATTAGAGTTATACGTTTGGAATTAATAGAGTTATACTTACGCATTTCAATTCTCTTAGTTTATTTTAACTTATTCGTTGGATTGGAATTGATGGTTTACATAGACATGGTCGATTGGGTCAGAAGAAGGTGGTTTGGGCAGTGGAAGTTTAAAGGGAAGCTGGTACATTGATATCTACGGAATATGATTGTTTTTTCAGTTTTCTAGTTTGCTGGTTGAACTTGCATCACCAATGGAAACGTTCCATCCAGTTGCTACTTTGCAGGACTGATGATATCTGCGACAATTCTTTGCAGGACTGATGATACAGAGGATAAAAACTACAATCTGTGCAAATGCTTTGGCTTTGATATTAGAAGAATGCAAAATCTTGAATAGCACATATGCTAATTACAGGTTGGTTGTAGAGCTTCATCCAACCACTAAGGGTGATGATGGCAGCATCATAGTTCAAGGAATCCTATACCACTATGGCCGTGCGGATCCAACTGTCATTAGGTATGTACCAAATAGGACTATGAATTTGTAGTTACTTGTTTCCCTTGCATTAGCGGTCTCTGTGCGCGCGTATGACTAAACTATCTATTTATGATTTTAGGGGAGTTGAAGCTCTCTAAAGGTTGATCAAGATGCGAAGGATAAGCTTTTTTCGTTGAATTAAATGCATGATAGAACTTTGGAGCAGAAAGCATGCCATGGATGACTCTAAGGGAGCATTCAAAAATACCTTGTATGTTATATTCACAGGGGGAGCAAAAATTTCTGGTGTATGTATGTAAAATAAATTCAATTATTAGAATAACACCTTGAAGCAAAGGCTTCTTAGTTTATGTTAACCTCATACAAAATTGGTTTGGGTTCCTTGTGATTATTAATGTTGGTAGGTGGTGTAGTTTACAATTGTCATTAGCATCAACTTTCTTGTGTTTATTGTTTGCAGTACTTCAACTGTTGTGATAATTTGAAGGATTGCTTTCTTTTGTTTCTATATCTTTTGAGTTGGATTATGTGTGTTTGCATTTAAGTGCTTTAAAGATAATGTACCACTACGGTTAGATCTCTTAATACTGAAGCTGGTGCTTGGCAGGGTACAGTGGTAGCATGGAAATGATTTTCGAAATATTTTTTTTGACAAATAAGGAGCTATGCCTACGGTAGTACCGTAGGCATAGGTTGGGAATAAAAATAAGAATACAGCTATGCCTACGGTAGTACCGTAGGCATAGATTGGGAATAAAAATAAGAATATAGCTAAATGATATATCTATGGTGAGGGTATGCCCGTTAGTATAGGTCCAAAGCACCATAGGTAAAGGTCTATCCCATCGGAACTTAAGCCTACGGGCTAGTACCGTTGGGAGATCTTATGCCTACGGGACTACTTACTTAAGCCTACGGACCTATACCGTAGGTATAGCCGGTTTTTCTTGTAATGTCGATTCCAAATTCCTCAAAGCTACTCCATCTCCGTAATACTATAATTATAACCCTATGGCTCATTTGGACCAACCGAAACAAGCTAATTTTCGAGCAAGAACCCTGGAACATTAAGCATATTTTTACCCGAAGGCTGACAGTTGGTAAAGATATCTGGATATGTTACCAACCAAAGAATGATACAAGACTTCCTCTTCGAGCGATTGACATAACCAGAAATGATTCGAGAGTATCCTTTGCTTTTTCATGTTCTTGCAGACAAGGAATCACTTCCTTCTCCTCTTATATGGCTTGCACTTTTAGGAATGCTACATATGACTTCAGTTTACAGATCTCTTTACTTGATTCTTTGAATGCTCTTACTAATAAATTTGAAGGAATTTTTCCTTCAAATAATTGTTCTGAGGCAAACCGCAAACCGAAAGAGTGTGCTCATCTGCTCGAAGAGCCAATTCACCGAACTCTTCACGAACTCTCCAAAAAATACGGACATGTCATGTACCTCCGGTTAGGCACCCGTAAAGTACTAGTAGTATCCTCCCCAACCTCGGTCGAAGAGTGCTTCACAAAAAACGGCATCGTATTCGCCAACCGTCCCGTAACACTCGCCGGGAAACTCCTCAACTACGACAACAGCACAGTGGGATTCTCATCCTATGGTGAATACTGGCGAAACCTCAGGCGGTTAACAACTCAAGAATTTTTCTCCCAGAGCCGTATCGCGACGTTCACGGGCATTCGGCAAGATGAAGTTCACGTGTTGCTCAAGCAATTGTTTTGGGATTACAGGGATGAGCAAGTAGCGCCGGTGAAGGTGGAGCTGAAGTCTAAGTTTACGGAGATTGTGTTTAATATCGCAATGAGGATGGTGACAGGGAAGAGGAATTACAGGAAGGATGTTGGACTCTTTCGGGATACATTAAGCGAGGTAATGGAGCTACTGGGGAACTCGAATTTGGCAGATTATTTGCAGGTGTTTCAGTGGGTGAAGAGGAAAATGGTGAGATTGAAGAAGGAAATGGACAAGTTTCTTCAGTTTCTCGTCGACGAGCATAGGAAAATTGGGAGGGAGAAAGGAGGGAAGAAGCCATTGATTGATGTTATGCTGTTGCTACAAAAAACAGAGCCGGATATGTTCACTGACAAAACCATTAAGGCTGTTATACTGGTAAGTATCAGTGTGTGATTTCCTATCACTTGGTATCATGAAGAAAAATGCAGAAATTATGATGCAGTCTAATGTTTACTCGATAAACAAGTTACACAATGATCTTTATCGGAAAACCGAAAAGCATTGTGTAGATATGTTGACAAAGAGTTGCGTCACGCTCTCGTGTATGAACACCACACAGTTTTAACAGAGATAATGTTGGACCTCTCCAACATTTTCATTACACTAACCAATTACAGAGGCACGTGCTAAGTGCATTTTAAAAATAAATTAATAATATAAAATTTGTTATAAAAGCACGTATGATATGTAAGGGCCTATCGTCAACCTTCTCTAAAATGAATTTCAAATTATGAAAATCAAACATGCCATGTAGTTCTTTATTATTTTAAGTTTTTGATTTGTTTCGTTTTTCAGGAGTTTTCTTGTAATGTTAAGTGTCATCATTATGAGCAGTATGATATTCTTGAAATATCAACCATGATCTTATAGATGTATTTTGACTATATATTTTTGGAATGATTTTCAAAATTTAGGAACCAAACATTTCATTTACGGTATTTATTTAGCATTTAAACATTATCATTTGTGTTACATAAAAAATTTTCTTTTATGCCAAGTGTCAACATTGCAAATAGGAAATAATGTAACACACCGGTTATCATGGCACACCCGGTGCATATGCAGAAATGAAGTTAGCAATATAACTTTTTATGATATTAAAGTTAGCCTTTAGAATTTATTTTAACTGCATTGTTTAATTAATTTTTAATTTTAAGAACCAAACATGTCCTTCATGTAGCTATTTACCATCTAAATCTTTTCATTCGTTCAGTTTTTAAAAAAGTTTCTTTGGAATGCAAATGTAGTAATGTAACACCAAAAGAAGAGTCACTTAAGAAAGGTGTTCCCTTTTTATAATTAGTATAAATCAATATAACTAGATAGAATAGTTATGGATACTTATAGAAAATGGAAGTACCCGCACATCTCTGTTGCGCGCCTCCCATGCATGCTAAAGGGGGAATGTGGTGGTCACCATGCAACTTGGTGGGCACGAATCGTGTAAAGATTGCTTCTTGGTTAACTTAGTTTGATGTTTAACTTCACCATGTACGCAGACAATTCTTGCCGCTGCAACAGAAACGTCGACAGTGGCGATAGAATGGGCAATGTCACTTCCGCTCAATCATCCAGAATCCACGAGGAAGGTGTCTACTGAAATTGATACACTTGTTGGACAAGGTCGCTTGTTGGAAGAGCAAGATTTGCCAAAGCTGACTTACTTGCAGAAGGTCGTAGATGAGACATCAAGACTATATCCTCCTGCCCCATTTCTACTACCACATGAATCATTGCAAGATAGCACAGTTTGTGGATTTGACGTGCCACATGTTGCTGGTCAATTCATGGGAAATTCACAGGGACCCTGAGCTGTGGGAGGACTCATCAGAATTCAAGCCTGAGAGATTTGGAAGAGTGGGAGGTGACGGGTATAAGCTGATTCCATTTGGTGCTGGGAAGCGGGCTTGTCCAGGGGCTAGTTTGGGCAGGCGTGTTGTGGGGCTGGCACTAGGGGCTTTGATTCAATCTTTTGAATGGGAGAGAGTTAGCAAATAAGAGGTCGACATGAAGGAGGGGTCAGGTCCCACATACCCAAATCCGAGCCTTTGGTGGCTCTTTGCAGGCCTCGTGAAGCTATGGTCGGTCACCTGTCTAAACTTTGACGACTTTAAGGCAGTAGAAACAATATATAGGCAAGCATCTTGTGGGTGCTGAAATCTTGATGTCCCTGCTTTTACTAATTCGTACTTAGCATGTTGATGATGAAACCTGAGTGCTCTATTTGATTCGGATACTGTGAACCTTGACGTGTCTTCACAAAGCAGATAACGGTTGCACACTAGATTTAACATAGCTAGAGATGTGCAAACCTCATCTAGCCCAATGTCATTTTGTGCATTTTGGGACATATAGTTCATGCCCAGCCTTTGTTTATGTGCATAGCTAGTCTAAAGATCATTCATCAAGATATCAAAAGTATGCTACACTTTATGCCCTTGTCAGTGTCGTTGCAAGACCTATAGAAACCTCCTTTTAGAACTGACTTAGCACACAATAAAAAGTTCAAGTTAAGGAAAATAACAATAACAAAGGCATAAATGCATTTCTGTATACGAAAGCTCAGAGACCAACACTGTTGAATCTCACACAGTAAAAGATAGGTTTTTTTTGGTCCATAAATTTGAATGATAATGTCATTCTTTCTAAACGTCAATGTCACTGCCGGCCAGGTCGCCTCAGTTTGATCTTTTTCTCCTAAATCAACAATGAAAATGAGCTCTAACAGTCCCGTGATAGCATAGTCACCACTTCTTGACAAAGCATAAACTCTTCCTTATTTCTTTCTTAAAACAAATTATCATGACAGCCAAAGCAGCAGTTGGAAAAAGTGACAAAGGAAATGAGTCCAATCGGAACTTGATGCATCAAATGGAGCCTAAGAAATGCTTATTTCTGACAAAGAGAAACTTAGCAAAAACAAAAATACAACTGATTGCGTAACTTTCCTTGACAGAATAGTTCTGGAATCCACAGTCCCCTTTGTGCACAATGTCCACCTACATGCTCCAAAATGAAGTTGCTTGTAAACATTTGATAGCAACATGGTTGAGATACCTGTGGGGTTTGCCCAGAAAATTTGTAGAATATTCATCTGTCCTGAGTCCCAATGCAGCCCCATCAATGATACTACCTAGTGAAAATCAACCCTACTAGGATATGTCTAAAAAGAGGAGTCGTCTCCAACAAGAATATCTTAGTTCATGGAATCCTCGTCACTGAAGGTGGATAAATTCCTAGACAGAACAAAAAAATAATATTAAGTACCATCAAAGCAACATTGATTTTTAGCCCAAAGGCCCGGCACTAAAAGACACTGTCAACGACCGCGCTCTGCAAATGTCTTTTAGCTCCTGACTTTTGAGAAGCTTTAATGGATAGTCCATGGAGTCCTCGTCATTGAAGGTGGATAATTTCCTTGACAGAACCAATGAATATTATTAAGTACCAATCAAGGCAACTTTGTTCTGTAGCCTACAAGCCCGGCGCTGATAAATATAGTTAACGGACCGCTTCGGGAACGTCTTTTAGCTCCTGACTTTTTTAGAAGCTTTTTTATGTTTTTTTTTTACGTTTAGCTAACACGACAACAATGTATGCATTTTCCTAATTGAATATAATAATGTGGAGTGGCTGGTTATAATTATGATAAGCGATTATCCAAAGAACTTTGATCAGCCATTAGGTCATAGCCACCCATATTATTTCTTGCTGAAAACGATATTCTGTCCAAGACACTAAGATAATTTTGGGGAAGTTTACTCTTTGAACCTTATCTGTCATGTCTTTATAAGCTGAAAACCTATGCTCATACACGCTAAGCACACATTGGAGCAATTCCAATGGAACAGAACTGGTTTTACTTTGTTTTTGTATCTTCATCTTTCCTTCTCCTCCTCCTTTCGAAGTTCATTCTGCATAAGAAAAGGCCATACAAAAAACTCCTGCCAAGCCCACCTTCATATCCAATAATAGGCCATCTCCACCTTATAAAACATCCTATCCACCAGGTGTTACAACAACTTTCTTACAAATATGGTCCAATTTTCACCCTCCGATTTGGTTCCCGTCCCGTACTTGTCATATCCTCTCCAACAGCAGTGGAAGAGTGTTTCACCAAAAACGATATCATTTTTGCGAATAGGCCTCGCTTGCTGATTGGCAAGCATATTAACTACAACAACACCACATTGGGGTCTGCACCTTATGGCCCACTCTGGCGTAACCTCCGCCGTGTTAGTGCACTTGAACTCTTCTCAACAACTAAGCTCAACACCTATTTGAGCATTCGGCAAGAAGAAATCAGATCACTAGTCAAAAACTTGTTTCGCGATTCCCAACAAAATTTCACCAAGGTAGAAATGAAGTCCAGGCTATCTGAATTGTCATTCAACATTATTATGAGGATGGTTGCGGGCAAGCGATACTTTGGAGTGGGAGTGGAGGATAATGAGGAGGCTAGGGTATTCCGGGAAGTCATAAGGGAGGTTTTTGAACTAAGTGGGGCATCAAATCCTGGGGACTTTTTGTCCCTCTTACATTGGATTGATTTTCAGGGTGTGGAGAAAAGGATGATAAGATTGCAGGAAAAGAGTGATAGGTTATTACAAGGTTTGGTAGATGATCGCAGAAATGATAAAGAGGGAAAAACGAAGACTATGATTGATGCAATGCTGGCTTTGCAAGTAACAGAACCTGAAAACTATTCTGATGATATTATCAAAGGCAATATATCGGTACGTTTACATAAATCTATGAGCTAGAAAGAAATATTTTTGCATTATATGAAAGCAATAATTTCCAAAGAATTTCTTGGCAATAAAATTCTACAGAGCGTTGTAAAATAAAAAGATGGTGTGTCTTTTGTCAATGACGAGAACAACATGCACTCAGACAATCTCGTGATTGACCTAACCAACTTTAGATTAGCTATGAGCATAACATATTAGGCTCATCATGATGTCCCTGCCCCTACCGTTTCTTTTCCCTTATTGCTTATTCTGCATTTCACTTCAAAGTTCTGTTCTCCAGAGCCTTGGACAGAATCCTAGGTCTGATCAACCTACCTAAATTGCTACGCTGTAACGAATCATGCAATCACCCAGTAGATACTTTTTGGCATATACCAGTAGATGAATATGAAAGATACAAACTGAATGCACTTTAGCGGATTGTGTTTATTTCCAAAAGCATGTTAAGTTGAAAACAACTTTTCTCTTTAGAAGTTGTTAAGACAAACTCGTATTCAGCTGCATTCTAATTTATTCAATTTGAAATTTGCACAGACTATGCTCCGAGCCGGCACAGATACTTCAGCAGCGACAATAGAGTGGGGAATGTCACTTTTACTAAACCATCCTAAGGTACTAGAGAAGGCCAGAGCTGAGGTCGACAATTATGTTGGCCAAGAACGTTTAGCTGATGAACCAGATATCCCCAAGTTGCACTATCTCCAAAGCATCGTCAATGAGACACTTCGATTATTTCCAGCAGCACCACTCCTCGTGCCACACGAGTCATCAGACAACTCGACAGTTGAAGGGTTCGATGTACCTCGTGGCACATTGGTATTGTTCAATGCGTGGGCTATGCACAGGGACCCTACGGTGTGGGATGACCCCTCAGCTTTTAAACCAGAGAGGTTTGAAGTTGAGGAGAAGGAGGCATATAAATTTATACCCTTTGGAGTGGGAAGGAGGCAGTGCCCTGGGGCTGGGCTGGCGAATCGTGTGGTGGTGTTAGCTTTGGCAGCAATGATTCAGTGCTTTGAATGGGAGAGGGTCAGTGAAGAGCTAGTGGACATGTCCGAAGGGGTAGGACTCACTATGCCTAAAGCTTTGCCATTAGAAGCTCTGTGTAGAGCACGTGAGCAAACGGTTAGTATTCTTTCAGAACTATGAGTTCTGTTTGATTTAATTTATTCCTTCCAAGTAAATCCATAAATACTGCTGTTGTATTCAGGTTGATCAAAATTTGGGATCTGTTAACGTTCCTTTAATATTTCTGGTCACTGGTTATGGCTATTATCTTCCAAGTTTTATCAATAAACGTGACCTTACTCTAATTAGTTGTAGATCTGTGGCTTTATCATCTTTATGTTACACAGATAATTTCGTGAGCAATGTGTTGTCGAGCTCACTCGAGCTTGTTAAATCCTAAAAAGCAAAATACGGTTCAAATCACATGCCCAAGAGAATGATTAACTCAAGAGCCAAGTAATCCCAAAACAAAACAAAAAAATTTGAGATTTGATGTTCTGAACATATCCAAGTTACTTGAACGCTGCTCCCTTCCACTGAATTTTGTCTCTTTTTACATTTCACAAAATCTCAAGATAGAATACTTCCGAGATCAACCTATCCCTCACCTTTCTATTCCACTCCGTAAAGATTCCAAAGAGGAAGAACCATAACAAAAACCCAATTATTGAAATCCTTTGAATAGCGGGTGCCCAAGCAATAAGAACATGTACACATTGAATTCAACTAAAATTTCCAATTACAGATTTCATAAATACCATTTTGCAAGCCCACTGAGTAAAGTTAGAGGAATACCAAATGAACGAAGGAGTACTTTCAGCAGTTCAATTACTTTTCTCTCCAATCTATTGGATTTTTCTTCTTGGACATTTTTGCAAAATATAGATTCTGGTAACATGTAACTATTGATTAGAACTCAAGTAACAATTATCATTCGATAAGATATGTCAATGTTTACACGTGATAAACTAATACAGGGAATTCACAAAGTCCAAAGGCAAAAAATCCGAGAAATCACGTGTACATCATGATCACCGTACATTATCAATTCATTGAGAACAAAAAGAAAAGTAGAATTGACGATTACGTGTAACATCATAATCACCGTATATTATCAATCCATTAAGAACAAAAGGAAAAGTAGAATTGACATCGTACTGGCGATGGCGATAATAGCAACGAGATACACGATGCTCTAACATAAGCAAACAAACGACGTCCGTATGAGACAACCAAAAGAGGAAGACAAAAGAAAGAGACGGAGGAAGTTACCTCTTAGGGGATGCAGCACGGATGGCGATGGCGTGAAGCACGTCGTTGCAGAATCGATGGCATCATGGGCGGCGACGGAAACTTCTTCGACTAACTGAACAATATTTGTTTGGGGTTTGTCTCTTTCCGCCCATCCATTGTCATCAGGGTAAATTGCAAGCCAGGCGGTTTCCTCCATCTTTGAGCTTAGAATTCTGAGGTTTCACATCAGGCAATTCATTGATTAACGCTCTCCAATTGCAACAATTGAATCCAAAATCGAACCATCCTCACTTGGAAATTCATTAATGTTGGAAGCTTATTAATGTCGACAGCGATCTCACGATTGCCCGCCACAAAAATATGAATCGCCAAACTCACTCCAGGCCATGATCAAAACGTCCAATCCGAATCATATATTATATATGGTGATAATTGCGATGGTCTGGCCTAGCGTTAATTAAAATCTCAGGACTTGTTTGATAACTCAATTCAGCAATTAAAATTAAAAATGTTCAATAATTTTTAATTAAGTGCGTTTGATAATGCACTTTTTTTATCACTTAAAATACTAAGTGCTAGATTAATTGAAGACCAAAATTTTAAGACACTCATAATGACTTATCACTTAACACGGTCAACGAATTGGGATTAAAACATTTTGCCATTAAAGTCTGATTTGTCCAAACTGCCTCCTCTTCTTCCCGATCGTATTCACCTACTTGCCGCCGCTTTTCTTCTTCTTCTTCTTCGTGGCTGATTGCCTGACTCACTGCCTCTTCTTTTTTCTTACAGTACTCCTATTTGCAGGTGCGTGATTTCATGGTGCTTCATTACATGAGTGTCGATTGATATGTGAACGTAATTAGGGCTTTATTCCCAAGTTGTTCTTTTTTATATTGAATCAATTTACTGCCTCTTGAATGTATTCTCAATTTAATTAGCTTCATTGAATCTGATATTGGCAAATTCACACACAACACAAATCATGGGTTCTCTCTTTCTGGGTATCTATATCTAGCGCCCCTATTCACTTGTTTCTTATGGATTCCTTTCTAGGAGTATAGTGAGAAATCATGGGTTTCTCATGGGTTTGCCATACTTCACCCAACGTGGTGGCCAAATTGGGCGACCTAAAATGGTTTAAGAACCTACATATGAAACATAAGGTAATAACATTGAGTAAACATGGTAACGATGCGAAGGATTTTTCTTTTCCTCTTTGTTCTTCTCTAATGGTTTCATCAAGGTTTTCCTTGAGTCGCTTTAACAGTTTCATAAAAACAGAAGCAAGACATATAAGAAGAATACCTATCTAATCTCAATACATACCAGGTCCATGAAAACAAACGGCGACCCATCCTTGTATCTATATTGCTTTGTCTCCTTCACGATATTTGCAGCTTGTATCTGGAGAAAAAAATAAAACCAAAGTGAAGTGAAAGAAAATTTAAACCAAATGTGCAGTGCGAGCATGAGTAGTAATAATAATTTCCAGAATGTGGCAGTCAAGGAGTAGTTAAGATGAAGAAGAAAGATGGCCTTCAAAAGGCATAAAGGGAAGCTGATGAGAAGAATTTGGAAATACTCAACATAGACATAAGTATAAACTATTGACATAAGTAATTAAAGTGAAAGAAATGCTGGTTTGTGAGAGAAGCGAATGAATTTTACTGACTTAAAATTGTTGTTGACTCCCTTCGTGCATATTCTGATCCAAGATTTAATCCAAAGGTTTGTAGCGACGTTTCCTTTGATTGTACGACTATAAAAAGACTTTCGAACCCGTCCGATTAATTGTTCACAAAAAATGTATATCTCAAAGTATGCAATGTAGAAGAATTTTAAGAAGAGATAGGGTAGAAAATGCTCATTTCATCTACAAGTACTTTATTTAAAGGGGGTGAAAAGATATTAAAAAAATAGTCACAACTCTTAACACCAAAATAAAATGTTTCAACCCTTCAACTAAAATTCAGGAAAATGACAGTTTTAAAACTTCCAACAATGCCCCACAAGGTTTAAATCTCCACAAAATCAATAAAATACAAGTATAGATATAAATGCGCAACATAATACAATGCAGTGGGTGTAGGTGTCTTCAGGACTTGGACCTACACTTAGTGTAACAATTTCTATTAAAAAGAATTTTCATGGAATCTTACACCTTGAATTAGGTCTCTTTAGCCAAACTTTAATTGATAGACACACTGTATCTGATATAGGACATGGTTTTAGCAAGTTGGCATTATTAATGGCCATGCGCCCCAATCTTGATCCTCATGGGAGGTTGTAGAGAAGAGCCTAATTCCACAGTCGTGGCCTCACGATGGCTCCCATTTATGTGAGACCTCTAAGTGTATAGGTGACCTTGTACCTTGCAGAAATTATCGACTTGGTCTCATTAAAGATAAAGACCCATCCTAGGTGTCACATTTAGCATCACCATCATCATTGGAATGGGGATAAGACGCTCTCTTATAAATGGATTTGAAGAGCCGTGTCTGCTTGCTCTCTCTTTCCTTTGTCTGCTTGTTTTGGTTCTTCTTCTTCTTCTTCTTCTTTTGGGTGAAATGTCTTTTATTCCATTTAAGTTCAAATTAACTTTACAATGTCTCACTACATGATTACTCAATACAATCTATGTCCATTCTCTGGTATCTATTTACAATTGCAAGGTGCTTATTCCTTCTCTTTGCATTAGGACACAGAAGTGCAATTTCCAGTTTTTGCACAGTTGGTTATTAAGCTCAATATATGGAGTCTTCTTCTAGCTGAGTACTCTATTACTTATCCACCTTTCAATCTTGGCTATGATTTCTTTCATTCCATTACACTGTCCACTAAAAATTCTTGACTTCCTTTCCTCTCAGATAGTGTAGCACGTGACTGCAAAGGCTAATTTACTTAGGGTTGGTTTGACAAATTTTTTTTTTTTAGTTTTTCATTTTTTAAAGAGCAGTTTTTAAAAAGCAGCTTATTATTATTTTTTTTACAAAAACAAGTGGGTGTTTGATAACCTTTTTTTTTTTTGAGTTTTTTTTTTTTTGGTGTTTGGTAACCCTTTTTATTTTGACTTTTTTTTTGGGTGGTTTGCGGTGGCGGTGGTCGACGGTGGTGGTGGCCGGCGGCCGAAGGTGGCTGCCGACAGCCGGCGGTGGCTTTCGGCGGCCGGAGGTGGCTTTCGGCGGCCGGACGTGGTTGCCGACGGCCGGCGGTGCCAGCAGTGGTCGCCGGCGGCCGGAGGTGGCTATCGGCAGTCGCCGACCGCCGGAGGTGGTTGCCGGCGGTGGGAGGGTGGGGTGGTGGTCTCAAAAAAAAAAACCAGTTTATGGAGTTTTTTTTTTACTCTTCAGTTTAAAAACTAATTTTTTAAATTGGAGAAAGGAAAAAAAAATGGTTACCAAACGCACTTTTTTTTTCCAATTTCCAAAACTGAAAAAAAAGAGAAAAAAGAGTGTCAAACCTACCCTTTAGTCTTGCCCGAAAGCTTTTTCTTCTAAACCCTTGCATTGCATTCTGTACGAGTGAATTCCAGGTTTGGAAATGTTGTGGGACTTGCAATTTTCTTAGTGTATTTTCCCAATTGAGTGAGTGAGAGGGCATTCCAAGAGTAGGTGCTCCATTGTTTCCTGTTGTTGAGCACTAATAGCTTGTTTGCGAGTTTTTTTTAAGAGAGAAAAGGAAGGAAAAGAAAGGAAAGTGACTACTTTCCTCCGTTTTCTCTAGCTTGTGAGTTTTTTTAAGGAGAGAAAAGAAGAGAAAGGGGAGGAAAGTTTGGGCTTCTTTTGTCTCTAAATCTTTCCTCCCAAAATTGAGAAGAAACGGAGAGAAAGGAAACTCTCATACGTAACATTTTAATAATGCCCACACTACCCTTGAGACAATGACTTTTTTTAGGGTTTCTCTTATGGAAGCTTAACTTTATTTACGATCAAATGATTGTTTTAGATGTTAGAGTTGAATCATAACTGATTATTTTGCTTTTAGTATGACATTAATTAGATTTGAATGTTGGGATGCTTGTAGTGAACTCATGACTATTTTTGTTTTTTACATGATGACATTAATCAGGTACGTAAAGCTTATGACATTAGTATGATATGTATTTTGTATGATTTATCGATAACTAAATTGTTTTACCAACAAAATCATGTTCTTTTAGGATCATACATTCATAATCTTTGTTAGAATTATCACAATGTAGTATAAGGGTATATACGTAATCACGTGTCTTTTCTTTTCTTTTCTGCTGAACTCACAAACTAGAGAAAAGAATGATACGTCCGTTTCTCTCTTCAACTCACAAACAAGTGGAAGGATAATTATCTTCCCTTCTCTTCTTTTTCCTTCTCTTCCTTTCTTTTCTTTTCTTTTCTCTTCTCTCGTCTCAAAACTTGCAAACAGGCTATAAGATTGCATTTGTCATTATTTATGAAATTCCATGCCTTAAGTCTATCCTTAGTTCTCAGCCATCTTTTACAGATCATCCACAGGATAATGGCACACTTAGGTATATTCCCAGGGAACCTTATGAGTTTCCACCATGATACAGGTTCTGCTTCCAGTCTTAATTCATTCCAAGCAGTGCGAATACCAAATTCCCCAGTTGTGCTCAGCTTCTATCTCACTTTATCTTGACTATCATTTAGTAACATATGCCTGACCAGATTGTTCAATACATGTAGATCATGTGATCTTGCTAATATATTCCACACCTCAGAATTAAAGGCTTCACATACTTTTAGCTCATTTATGCTAGCAGCATCATAGATCACCCTAGTTCTAAATTGCCTAACAATAGGTCCATTAGGTAGCCAATTGTCAAGCCAAAACCAAGTCCCTTGTCCATTTCCAACTCTGTGCACCACAAGATTTTTCATAGTACTTCTCAGCTTCTACAGCTTACACCATGTCCATGACAGATCAGCTGGTGGTTTAAAGTACCATAAGTTTTGTCCCTTGATTATGTATGTGTGACTCCACTGAATCCATAGAGTATCTTTTTACTAGCCAAATCCCATAGATACTTACATAAAACAGCCTTATTCCACTCATGCAGTCTTTTCACTTCAAGCCCTCCTTCTTGCTTTGGCAAGCAAACCTCTGTTCAAGCAACCTTTGCTCCTGTGCATTTGGTATGACTTCCATGCCGTATAAAACTTC